>VXBQ01013868.1:1049703-1109100 GCA_013400175.1 Phainopepla nitens
CTTTTCTGTGTCTGTGCCTTTTTAATAATTGCCAAACACTGATATTAAATTGCAAACATTTTGACAGGGCAAGTTCGCCTTCTCTCTTTTATTCCTCTTCTCATATAAATATTGCAACTAATTAACATCATTTCTATAAGAGGAATAGAGTTACTCCACCCACAAGTTGCTCTATCATTTGAAGCTTGGGTCAAATATCTAAAATGTCACACTATCATCATTAAATTGATGTTTTAATCCGCCTTAATATATGACAGAAATGAGCTGTCAATTACGAGAGAAATATTGGCATTTTATTCCTGACATAATTTTCAATGCAAGGAATAAAACACCAATTAAACAACAATTATACACCAAGGTACGACATGTTATATATTTGACATACAGTAAAATAATTAAAAAAAAATTTCTCACTAATAGTAAGGAGACTAGGAGTTTATTAAGAACATCAATTACCTCTTGTCTTGATTCTTTATCGCTGCACACCTTAATACTCCAGTGGGAGCTATGGCCCAAAACTATAACACCAGCCTCAAGTCAGGAATAGAGGAAAAATATTCAGGAAATATTAGGGGAGGGCAGTGACTGATTTCTGAACTTAGCTCTGGGGAATTCCAAGAAGGATGGAAGTCTTACTGCAGGGACAGAGACAGAAGGAGAAAAAAAATACAAGCAGAGATTAAAATAAGATGACTAATTTTAGGAAAGTTACTTCCATGTGCCAGTGCTTCCTCTTTGATCATGACTTCTTTTAAATTACAGCACCCGTCAATCTGTCTTTGCGCATTTAGGAAGTGTTTCCTTAGATGCAAGGAAAATGCTGTACCAGCAAATCACATAATTCCAGGGGATTCATCTATGCTGGCTTCCCAGCAGAGCACTGAGAGAGGAATCTGCCATTAGTACCAGCTGTGTGTATACCACACAATTGCTCTCTAGTGATTGCAGGGAAAAGCCAAGTACTGGTTGAACTCAGTTGTATCTTTCATTTTAGAGACAGCAAATGGCTATTATGTGTCAGGTCCTTCATGACTTCCAATGCCAGTTCTTTGTGAGAAAGCTCCCTCAGATTAGCTTGAATGAAACCTTTCTTCTTGGGGGACTGACTGCAGAATTAGAAAATCTGTCTGTGAACCTACGGTAGCTAGGATTGCTGCATCCTCCCCAAATCTCACAAACCAACATTAGAAGATTTTTTTTTTTTTGCTGATGTCAAGATAATAGGGATTTCAGAGGATGGTTTTCTCTTTTAAGAGGGTAAAAAAATTTAGAATCCATGTTAATTTGCCTTTATAACTTCATCACTGACTTTCACTGAAATCAGAACTAGGCCTAATTTTTAAACATCAAATAAAGGTATTTCCTAAAGGCTGTTATTCTTTAATTATAATTTTATTTTTTATTTTCTGCAGCAGAAAATACTAGGAAAAATTCGAACCTCAGACTCCACAAATTGCATAAAAGGTCTCACTTAGAAGTCTGAGTATGTCTTGCAAAATTTATTCAGTAGGATATATCCAACAGACAAAGTCCTATACTCAGATAACCACACTCCATGTTGGATGAGTTATCTTTATATTCAGCTGAAAGCTTCATTATCTTTCTGAAGGTGGTAGAAAATCTTAATCTGAACTGTAATCAGTCCCTCGACTACCATTAGTGTCTTTCAAGTATGGATAAGAAAGCTTAATTCTGATTTTATGCTCAAGGAAAGAAGAAATAAATCTAGTGGAAACTTGTGTGAAAGCATACAGGCTGAGTTATCATGGTTCCAAACATTGCCATCCACCAGCTGAGTCCTGATAACCCATCACTTGTGTACTCCAGACTGTACCAACTGCAAAAGAAAGGGGTTTTGGTTGGTTGGTTGTGTTTTGGAGTTTTTTGGTATGCTACTCTGTGAGCAATCAATTACTCATTAATGCAGTAACTACTCAACTCTTTTGGACACAGTGATAACATCACCACATTTTCATTTCTATTTTGTATTTTTCAGGAAGTCATACCTCTTCATCTACATTAAAGCAAGAGAGTTGGTGTCCCTTGATTGTACCCTCAATTTTGTCATCATTTTCCTCTGGTGAAACTGACACATTTGCCAAACATCCTCAGATAGCACCTCCATTACAAACCTCTACAATCCTTTTCCATTAAAATGGTTTTCTTTCAGGCTCAAAAAACACCTTGAATAGTGATAGCCTTTCTTAGCCTAGATGTTCTCAGGTAATTTCTCTCAGCAAAAACCTTCCCCTTTTTTGCCCAAAGCATCCTATATTTTTTTCATTTGTAGGTGTTATTTCCCTCACAACTGACCTGACAGGCTAGCCAAAAAAAAAAAACAAAACCCAAAATACATTTTTATTTATGAAGCACCCAACAAAACTTTGTGTATCTAGTTGTAAAACACTGTAAGGGGTAAGCAGTAAATAGGAAAGAGAACATAAAACTGATGAGCACTTACCCTCTATTCCCTACTGATGCTTCTACTTAGCCCTGCTTAGCATTTCAATCTATATAAAGTCAATGGGCCATATAACCTTCTTCTATATACCCTAACCAATTAACATTATTCTTTAATAGAAAGAAGTTTAGGGAATTCTTTTTTCCAGTTTGCTTCAAAGTAACATTGTTACTAAACAACAGCAGTGATGAGTGCAAGATGCACTTTCTCTATGAAGACAACTTAGGTCTAAACTACTGAAAAACTTGCATTTGTTTTTAAGAAGAGAACCTCTTAAACAATAGTTTCTTAATAGTAAGTAAATGTTCCATATACCTGTTAAAAATTTAGTGCAAAATATTGCACTTCCAGGCTACTTAGGGAACAATCAATTTAAAGATTTTTAAAAAATACAGGAAGGTGTGGTAAAGTCATTTACCAAAGGGATTCAGTCAGGTTTTACCTTGCTTGTCTTTTTTTTTTTTTTTTTTTTCTCTTGTTTGGGCAATAAAAGTATATTTTTTAGTCCATTTTTATTCAGAGGGTATTTAAACCTCTTTGCTTGCAGATGTTCAGGCACAAAAATAATGCTGCTTGTTTGCTTCCAAACCCTTCAAAGGAAACAGATTGGATAGTTCTAGAGGTGAGGTCACACTTCGGGATTTGGAGTGGTTTTCTTTTCCTTTTTTTTTGCTCCCAAGTGTCTAAGGTTGGATTATTTTCAGGGGAATTTATCTTTTGAAGCTCAGATTCAGCAATTTTAATTGCTACAATCTTTTCAATATTATTTTCATCTTACTACTTCAATATGATATTACAATGATTTTAAAATGTGTATTTAATATCACCCAAAACCAGTACCCAATTTACATCATCTTTGCTCATTCTAATCTCTAATTATGCTTTTTAAGACTTCATTGTGGAGTCTGTCAGCTACACCATCTTTAAGAAGGACAGTACCTCAACAGTGAGAAAGTGACCCAGCATCTTGCACATCTCGAGCCATACTGTCTGTTTAGTAAATATTTCTGGAGCATTACTTCATAATAGGGAGATGTTTTCCTGCACCTGCCCTTCAGAAGCAAACACATTTGCTTCTCAAGATTCTTCTCCAGGGCTCTTCCCACCTGTCTTTAATTTTAAAGCAGTAAATGACAAATGCAGCAATACGGAATAGGTGAGATTTTCCCCTCATAGGGAAGGATGGCATGTTAAAAAGGAACAAAGTTCTCTGGCTGTCTTCCCACTGGCTTCCTGTGTACAACATGGGCATCTACACCAATCATTTAGACATGGAGTGGGAGAAATTGCAAAGATAATTTAGTGTTGGTGAGAGATGATAAACTGATAATGCAGAAAACTGATGAAACAATGTAATAACACAGCAGAAAAGCCAAATTTAATTAATTTTGACCACTAAAATTTGAACAGGAAGATCTAACATTTATTGAACACGTAGTAAAGAGGAGAAGGAGGAAATCCCAGGAAATGTAACAATAAGGATATAATTTATTGGTTTAACAATGCTGCAGGACGTAAACTGTGCAACATTTCCTGGGAATATGGCACCAAAACTTTTGGTTTAGATGGAGGCTGTAACTAAGGAGAAAGTTAGTTCAGATTTAATTCTGAGTAGTTCTGAATGTGCAAAATAATTTGAAAGTTACTATGAAATTACTATCTTCTGAAAAACAAGGGAAAAAAGAAAGTGTTACTAGAAGAATAGAATTCACAAAAGAAGAATCCAGAAAACTTGGATAATTAGTGACTAATCCAATAGAAATATGATCAAAATAAATGACTACAGATAAGAAAACAACTGATAAAAAAACTCCTATCAATTCAATACTTGAGATATTGTCCCTAAGGAGCTTTTTCCAAATCCAACAATACTTACAGTTTTTAGTGACAGCTTGGATGATACAGTAAAGAACAAATTTATAAAATCTGTGAGGAATAGCAAGAAGTAGCCTAAACATCAAACCAAACTTACTAAATTAGAATAATGATCCAAAACCAGAAGGAGTATTGCTTCATACAGGGATAGAAAAATTAATGTTCAGAAATCTACAGTGAGCAATAATTGGCCATGCTAGCGCTGCATGCAGTGGTGAGGGGATTATAGTAGATTTCAGACTGAGAATGAGCCAATGCTGGTACTGCAACAAATGTCAATGTCATCCTGGAATTTTTAACAGGAATATCTCAACAGGAAGAGACAGTTTTCTCCTCAACTAGAAATGGAATATCCTCAACATAAATTGTGTCTAAGACACTTGATTTAACCAAGACATAGACCAAATCTGAAGAAGTGTCAGAAACAGCAAGGAGCTTAGAAAACAGGTGTTATAAAGAAACTCTGAAAGGACTGAATATGTTTAGAATAGAGAAAAATGAAGAAGGAGCATGATGAAAGCCTCCTAGTGTATTAAAAATTATTTTGAAGACAGTAAGCAAGACTACTTTGTCAAAACACATGACAAAAATGATTGGTTAATTTGCAGGGAAAAACAAAAAGATTTTTAGATGTTAAAGATCTTTCTAGATACAGGACTTCAAAAAATAAACCATGTTAACTAAGAAAACTTCTATCTCAGAGCTTAACTAAACAGCTCGCAAGGTGATTATATATACATTTTAAGAGAAGAAATGAACAGACAGTTTTAAGTAAAAATGTAACTCTGAGTCAGCCTAAAATGTAAGTTTCCCTGTATATCCCAAATAAATAATTTTCTCTTAGAAACTAAATTTCTCTGGGGTTCTTTTCCCCATTTTTTTTGGCCATTTTGGAGGCAATTCTAGAATCTCACCATTTTAATGTTCAGAACTACCTTATATTTCCCCATTTGTCCTCCTGCCACTGCTTCCTCCTAGTTGCTTACTTTCCTTCTGCATTTCTCACTGTTGTTGCACTTTAGATACAGCATACATGTGATGAATGATAATGGTACTAGAATCTTTTACAATCAGTGAAAAAAAATAATTTCAGAAATTCTTAATTTAAACGATTAAACATTTCAGATAAGACTCTAAAATGGATCGAGTTTTGTGATTTTTGACTACCAAATTATTGAGTGCCAGTTTTGAAACTCCAGATGGTTTCTGAGCGTTCTCTGTTTTTGTGATTTCTGTCAGAGCCACCTCAATCACAGTTCTTTGATTATTGACATACCATTCAGGTTTCTATTTACAATTTTATTTGTGCTTCTTATCATATGGACAAGAGACTCCTTGCAGCTAATCATTTAAATTCTCTGGTAGCTAAAGCCACATGTAGTAATTTCAGTAGTCTACTGAAATAAAAAAGTCTGTTTCATTTTCTTCCACATGTTCTTAACGGACCCCAAAAACACACTCAATCATAAGAAAACTCCACAGGCACACTCAATATAAAGTCTTCCTTTGTGGTTAAAACCTTGTCTCTGTTTGTGGCACAAATTTGTCATGACAGAATGTACCTGCGGTTTTTCCTTGAAGTTTCTTCTACTAACAGCTTAGTATATGACCTTGGGAATATGCCTTAACCTCTCTCAGCTGTTACCAGCTGAGATTGGCCTAGTTAATTAATGATTGTAGTTTTGTTGGTACGCTGCTTTGATTCATTTTTAGACCTGATAAATTAATATATTTCAACCAATAATATTTGGTTAATGTTAAATGTTCACCATTTATATTACAAAGTGTAAAGATTGAGAAAGAGTCTGTCTAAAATACTATTTCTCTGAACATGGACTAGAGCATACAGTAAAAAATTCGAGTAAAAAAAAAATGCGACTTGGACATAGTGAGTTACTACTACACAGGCATGTATATGGTAGAATGCAGAGTTTCTTCCATCCATTACAACTTTACAGATTCAAATTCCTCTATCACCGCACAAAAGCAAAAGAAAGATCAAAGTAATTAAACAAAAAATATTTAAACTTATAACGACAAATACAGGAGTTTGGAGGGACTAAAGTAAGTTAATTATAAATGCACATGTATAGAAATGTACTTAATATAAAATAAAATATTCGCAATCCAATTAAAACAATCAGTATACTCCATCAGACTGCTGGATGTGAATCAACAGGAAGGCCTTGTCCAAAGCACAATGTTGGTATGCCTCAGTTAACCTGCGCCAATTAGCAGATAATACACATTGGTGGAGGCAGGCATAGGATTAGTTTAGCTTGTCCTGAAGGCAAAGTTCAAGTTAGGTTTCCTGCTCTCTAAGCACAAAATTTATGTTGCTGTCTCCCTAAGGCCTGACAAGTTTTGGATTACACTCCCGTCCTGGAGTTCCTTATAACCTCCACTGATGCAACTGCTGCCAGATAGAGAGAGGATATTGGACCAGAGAGATTTATAAATACTCAACCTGGCATTCTGGGTAACAAATCTACAAGAGAGCTGCTTATGAAGTCCAGGATTCAAGCCATACCCGTTCAACATGACCAATTATTTTCCAGGAGAGCTGTGAGTGCTCAGTCACAAATAACAAATCACTCTCCTTCTGTTACCAGCTAAGTTTGTAATATTCTTCTGAAACTTCACAGTTCTTCTGCAAAAACATTTTTATTTCCTAAGGTACGTCAGCTTTGAGGGTCATCACTTAATGGATCAATTTTCTCTATGAATCACATGGAAATACACAGTGTCAGGATCACTTTTACTCAACAGTAGTCATTGGTTAAGCTACATGGTACTCCCATAGTAAAAGAACTGTACATATTTTCCCTTGCAAGCTTTTTCTGTGAATAAGATTTATTTTTAAAAGAAAGAGAGTGCATATGAGTCAAAAGGTTCATTTACAAGGCTGTCATGGAGACAGCATTTTTAAATAACTACAGCTACATCAAATGATAGTCATCAAACCAAACAAACTAAATGCCAAAATACTCTGAAACCTAGAAATAAGAGCCAGGTCTAAATTACTCTAATTTCTAAGGCTTTACAACATTTCAAAAGGTAAGTCACATTCTGAGTGTATACTCTTTGTTTTTCATACTTGAAGAGCAGTGAAGTGGTTTGTGAATCAGGCTTTTAAGACATTTGGCTGTAGCAAAATTGTAATAAAAAATGCATAATATGTACTTAAGAAGGAAAGTAACACCTCTGCCATAAATTGGTTCTTTGAAATATTTAAATTAAAAAGTCTAAAGCATGCTAGGCTTGCATAAAATAGAATTAAACAGCATGTAACTTAGATATGTAGTTTCCTCACAGAGATAAATCTAAAATCAGGAATGCTCAAGGAAAGGAAAGTTTATTCAAGGCAATATCAACATTGTTAGTGGAATTTTCTCAGATTCAGGGATTGGACATTTTTTCATTCTCTGGGAAATCTTTCTTTCCATTGTAATTCATGGAAATTATTACTAACAATGAAAAAAATTGTAATTTACTTTCATTCCTTTAAGTATAGTGGAGAAATTTCAATGAAGAAAATAAAAAAGTCTCCTTTAATGAACACTAAAGTATATCTCTATGGTTTAATACCTTATTCTACTCTCTAAACACAAAACCTGAAAGTCCTTACACATTGTTCCCACTCAGGCATAATTCCCACTCAAGTAAACTGGCATTTCGCCACAATAAAACAAGTAACACAATAAGAATACGGCCATGAGACTGTATCAGTTTATTGCAATATTTCCCTAAAGACCCCAAGCAAAACTGTACTCTGGATGACAGAGGAATGTTGCCCAGCACATATGCAGTTACTGGAATTCTGCCAGTCAGGCAATACCCATTGTATTTTTTCAGAGCAAAGCAAGAAACATATTGTGATGGGCAACCAAAGCAGGGCAGAGTCAGTTCTGCAAGCAGGGTCATTTCTCTTTCTGAGTTCCATTTTAACATATTTGGGGAAATCATCAAATTTAAAACAGGAGGTAGAAAAAAGACATCTTCCAAGCTCAAGAGATTTCATCTAACTTGCAGCAACCAACTAATTCCAAAGCTGAAACTTGTTCCTTTGCAAAGAAGAATTATGTTTTCTTACAGTTTCTCTCTCACTTGAAGTTCAAATGGACTGTGGATGGGGATCTAATAACATTTAATATGTTAATAATTCCAATTCAGAATGGTCAGAATACAGTTATCTGAAGTTGAAACGGATAAAGAAAAGTAACATTAGCTAAAAGCAACAAACCCCCACCCCTCCTACATGGGTGTCTCTCTCTTCTATCTTGAGGAGTTTGTCTGTTCCATTCAGTGAGTTTTATGTAGAACCCCTGCATGTTTTGATTTGAATTCTTCTTTATGTCTCTCAGTTTAGCCTCTTGGAACCTGTGGTTATTACTAAATTGCCAAGGTAAGTTCCAATCTAAAATGAGAACCACCTCTATGGGCTATAAATACAATACAATTAACTTCAACCAAGAACCTATTACAAAATGTCCCAGCCCTCTTTTTTCGTACTGACTATGACTTCAGAGGAAAGAATGTGTATCTGTAAATATATGTTTATTATTGCATTCTTTCTCTTTATCATGCTATATATCACATACACAAACAGGCTTATTAATGGCCTTCTCTCTTCCTTCTCTGTATTTTCAGTGGATAATATTCACCCTATTCATCCTCTATGTCTTTTCTTGTTCAAAGCCACTTCACTATGCGTATGACTCTCAGAATTTCTTTAAAAAAGAGCAATATTTATTAACTGTCCAATTAAATGTATGTATTAATAGTTTCTGTTAGTGACATGATAGTAAGAAGGCTGTCAGCATTTCCCTTACAAACCCTTCTTTCAGAGGTTTATAATTACACTGTAATTTTCCTCTCTCACTACAAAGTTTCAGCTTGAGGAGAAATATTGTTTGATAAGGATTTACTTTCAGCTGTCCAACACATATTTAAATATGGAACCAAAATTCCATAAATTTTAATGATATCCATAGTATATCAGACTTTTCGTTTAATTTTTATGACTTAAACACAGAATTTGTGTTAACAACTACAACAATATGGTTCAAGTTATTCAGAATTGTTTGTTTTCCTAAACAGCTCTTTAAAAGAAGCTGCTGATCAAAGGCACCACTTTTAAGTACTACAACTTATATGATCATTACATGCTTAATGATAACTTGGTAAGTCTCAGCAGAGCAGCAGGTATTGTATCTTGGCTAAGTTCGTTTTTACCTATCTACACTGAAAATGGATGTGGCCGTTGCTGTTCCACCTTGGCTTGGTCTCTCTCACTACCAAACCTATCAGCCAAAGTAAAAAAAGGAATAATCTGCCTATGTAAGAAGTGAAAAGGAGGTCTGAATTGAGACAGTAGTCATTGGTTTCAGGAGCATCCTTAGCTGGGATCCCTCTTGCAAATGTAACACCAGTTATTCTGCATTTTCCAGGTACAGATTTAGATCTAATCTGTAACTCTAACTTTTGTATTTATGCAGATTATATTCCAAGGTAAGAATTTAAATGTGATTGTTATAAACTGCACTATATAGAAACAAAATAACTCAGCCATGCTTAGACACATGCAGCTTTATGTTCAATGTCTACATTGCAGAGAAAAATTTTCCCAAATGGAATTTATATAATTATATAGAAAAATATTACCTACGTGTATCCCTAGTAACACAGCAATCACTGAAACTCTTAAAAATGCCAACAATGTAATGTTTTTTTCTAGCTTAATTTTGTCTGAGGCCTACACATTTGAATTTCAGACATCTTAATGAATAAAATTTCTTCTAAAATTTGACCCAAGTTTCTTTAGGTCTCCCCTTCATACCAGACTGAAAGTGTGGCTCTGCAGCTGCAAGCTACTAGCAGAGGATCCCAGTAGGTGATCTGTGGTCAGAAGGACACTGGCCTGCATTTACGCTTGTTCTTTCCAAATATATCAAAATTAAATTGATTCTCATTCCTCAACCAGAATAGTCTCACAAAAGCTACTCTGACCTTTGAAACAAGATATTAAACAGTTCCAGGTTAGGAAGACTTCCTTTAGTTTTGACTGGCAGCCTCCACTGAGAATGCTCTTCAGAATGTTTCATAACAGGGCAGTTAAGAAACAAAGCCAAACATATTTCTGTGAGATGCAGTTTGGCTGCAGTACATGATCTGAGAATGGATTTTGATGAAGCTCTGAGAAGAACCACAATTTTAGCACAATGTGTTTCACTGCTGCTCTTAACTACCTGCTTCCTGACTCCATCCATACTTTTTTTTCTTTCTCTGAAGAAAAAAACTTCCAAACTTCCAAAAATACCTCTTTCAGAGTGGCCTATGTCATATATGTCTCTCAGAACTCGAGTATAATTGTATACAGATATATAAGTGCATTCTGGCCTTAAAAAACAAAACAAAATTAAAGAGGAAAAAAAAAAAGAGACCCGAACAACCAAGAGCTTAAGTATTCCAGGACATCTCAAATAGTTTTTGGGGTTTTTATTCTGATAAAGTAGTACACAAAAACTCTGCTGGGTGAATGCAGAGATTGAGGAAATCAAAGGCCAGAAGGACTCTGGGTAACTTAAAGTGTGTTGTTTCTGTACCACAGTCTAACCTAGATCACCTTCGATTCACCACTTTAGCAGCTTGAGGCTGTACTGTAATCTGCTAAACTGTCTTCACACCACATACTCCAACGTTTCCCTCACTGGGCTCTTTCTGTCCCTGGTACCATCTGGCTCACAAAGGCGTCCTCAGAAGTCCTCATTCTATGATGGCTCCTGTGGAAAGACCTTCCCAAAGAAATGGCAATTTTAAGACCTCATAAGATCATTCCAGATCTTTTAACAGGACAGAGAAACATCCAAATCCTTTGTGCCTCTATGCTGCATGCTTGTCTCCTTTAATATCATCTATCAGACTTCAGTGATTTTTTTTTGACTCACAGCAGCTGAAATCAAATAATTAACTATTGCATTTTATCTTATTTTAAAAGAGTACTAATTACTAGCACTCAGAATTGTTAAAGAATGTTCAGAAATTTGTATTCTGCCTTTTCAAAAAAACATAAGTCAAATAAAAAGTATTTCAAATTTATTTCTTTATTGAAGGTCACAAATTTTCTGTCAAACTCCTGCTTTTTGCCAGTGCTCAGACTTGGCAATACTATTTAGCCCAGAAATTTTATAGTACATCTAAGATAAGGAGAGATTAGCACTCCCTCAGATTTGCCAGCAGAACTGCACATGTAACTGCCCTCTAAACCCTCTCTTATCGAAATGATAGGGACTTGGGCTTTTCAAACATAGCTGATTTTGACTAATGTGCATTAGGGAGGAATATGCAAGACAAAGAATTATGCAACGGACAGAAGTAGTGGTAAATTCCATTGTGACAGCTACGGCATGGAAGATCTCTTCAACCTGCTCAGCCATGTTCAGGTGCTGAAGACCACCAGATTCATTTAAGACAAGGCACATTAGGAGTATAAAAATAATTATTTGAATATCAGGCCGGGTAGCTGTATTACTGACAGCTCCTTAAATTTTGTCATAACTTTAGACATGAGTTTAAAAATTGTATGTAGTCATTTTTATTTTTAATCATGAATGTCATATTATAGCATCAGGAGCTGCTGCTGCAGTTAACATATTTGAAAGTACTTTTATGCTTTCACCTGTCATAAACAATACCTAGATTTTCTTGAAGTTATGCTCACTCACATTTTTTTTTCCCAGACACAAAACAGAGTTAATATTAATTCAGAATCGATGATAGATTTCACAATGGGATTATCTGTTGTGACTTTAAAAGGAATTAGTAAACATGCACATGAGCAAAACTGATCTTCTAACTGCAAAAGTTTCCACTCAAATTTTTGGACTAGTGACCTTCAGCCCAGCTCCACACATCACCTATGACCAAGAAAGAGCATAGCCAAAAGTCATTCATAAATCTGATCTTCTTTAATATACCTGGCTTCTCCCTTATTTTCCTTATTATATGACTAAGAAGTCCATTGAGAGTTCATGCACGCAGCTGATGGTCCAGAAAAGCTTTTCTGTCATTTATGAAATTTCACACAAGCCTAACCATGATGAGAAAGAATCCCAGCTTTCGGTTATAGAGATGAACACAGTCCTTTGGGATCTTAAAGACAAAAAATGGGGCAGAAAATAAAACCAGGGAAGAGTAATTCCATATTAAAAAATCATTAGAAATATTTCTATGATAGTCTATAACTGTATATGTAGACAGAGTAAATTGATTTACTGTATTAACTTCCTTACTACTGTTTTCACCATGGAGTTTTATACAAAGCAGGAACAAGATGGCCTGCAGCTGCTTGCCCAGTCTTCTGAAAAATGTTTTCCGTGGAATTTGCCACCTTGAACTATTTTATTCAAAAAAATCTGAAGGATTTGTTATATGGGGCTTTTCAAATATTTTTTGCCAAAAGTCTTAATGTGTGTCATTAGAGCTGCCAAGCTGTATATACCATACAGAATATCTTGCCCGAGTTTATAGAATCTGACATAAGAATGTTAAAGAAAACAGAGCACATATATGGAGAGTGACAGCTGATTATTTATTTTTACATATTTTTCAAAGTATCAATAAATCCATCTGAAATTTCATGGGTTTGAGATGTTGTAAGGGCAACAAACCACAAATTATAATTTAGTTTCATTTGCCTTCTACACAGTTTCCTCCTAGCCCCAAAAGAAATTTACACAGAACATATGCCCAAAATGAACTTTTAATAATCAAACAAATTTCATCTTTCTGTAAGGTCTAGAGTGGTGTTATCAAAAGAAAATTATAAAGCAATATTCACTTTACCAAACACTCAAGACTATTGAAATGTCATTGCTATCTTAATAGTTCAGCAGGATAATTTAAAGAATAATGTGTTTGATCCACCACAGAGCTTAGGCACCCTCAGCTTGCTGCTGAGGATGCAAATCATGCCCTGGCTAACAGCCAGTGACATGCACGAAGTACCAAGTTCAGAGACCACCTTCAGCCACAATTAAAGGTGAAACTTATGACTTAAGGTAAGACATCATCCAAAGCTGGTCATAAACACAAACTTTAGTCATTTTGGTTAAAATTTTCTCAATTTGCCATCTGCTTCACATAGTGAATCACTTTGGGCTGGGGCGTTCTTGGGTCACCACTGAATCTTATGGTTCCAGTGCAGAAAATTTTTCACTCTTGGTCACTTATTAAGTTTTCAGTGCAACTGTGTTTTGCACATGATCAACATGAACCTCTCCAGAATTCAGCTGCTCCCTAAATAGTTTGATCAAAAAATGTTTAAAGACAATTTCAACCACGGGATCAAGCTTGGCTTTACAAGTGACTGCCAGAAACAGTTATGACTACAAAGGATACTGATGGTGACTTGTGACAGGGTTCTGGTTTTTGGGGTTTATGGGTTAATTTTTGGTGGGGTTTTTTGTTTGGGTTTTTTTATTTGCTTTAGCCAGATCCCTGGAATTCCTGCCAGTTAGCTCTGAGGACAGGTTCAGAATGTGTAAAAGTCAGGTTCTTGTGGTGCAGGGGGAAAGAAAAGGCTGCTGCTGGTCAGCCGTCCCCTACATGTCCTCCCCTCCTTCCAGAAGCAGCAAGCATGATTGTCCAGGCTTCTCTTCCCTGTCTTACTGTTACTTCTGCCCACAAAAGTAGAATCCAGCTGGGACTACAGCTCCTTCTCCCTTTAAATTTTGCCTACAGAATTGAAAATCTTTGAAGTGGCTCCGAACACAAAGCTGGCTCCAGACTCTCCCTCCTGTGTTCTCAATGGACCATATGTCTCACAGCCTGCAGGACAATGCAAATACAGTCACTTCAAATACAGATTGAACAAATGCTAAGCCTCCTGGAAGAGCAAGAGAGAGTCTATGGAATAACCTGGCGTTAGCTACAAATTGAGGCTGGCGGCTGCTAAGGAGGGAGAAGAACACAAGGAATGACTTCAAAGTAAATAAGGCCTAGGGTCTTTCCTTGAGACATTCTGAAGCCATTCTTCACCTCCCAGTAATAAGTTGTGCTTGGAGTGCCAAGGGAAACTTGGAGGTACATTTCTGCTCTAAGGATGTTCTGGAGATCTTAGGATGCTGCTGAAACTGCCTTAGCCAAGTCCTATGCTGTGTACAGGCAGTAAAGGCTAGAGGATCTGGACACACAAAAAGGCCTAAATTTCTTTTAAAAATCTCTACCAGTATTTCCAGTGCCATAAAACTGGGGCTTAAACATCTCATCCCAAGACTGATATGCAAAATCTCCTTGTTCATCTGCTGCTTGACTTCATCAGAGAACTTTCCAATCATCTTAGTTTCCCCCAGTGCATTGACTTCTATTTCCAAATGCCAAAATTACTTCAATCTGTATGGCTCAGTTCCCATCTTTGACTGGAATCCACAAGAAAGTTACACCTTGAAGAAATCTTCTAGTAAGTTTAATCCACCAAGTTAGCTGGACAATGTAAGGTTATATTTTGCAATATCTTTTACACACTATTTATGCAGAGAATATGATCTCCAGGGCCTACAGTACACTCAAGTACAGCTCATCACAAAATACAAAATTCCATTAAAAATAAATATATCAAAAAGAAAATGTGTATTAATTAGTGACATGCTAGAAAGAAAATATTTTGCCTTCCTTATTAAAAAATTTCTATATATTATATTCCCTTGGAGCCTGGCATTTAAATATACTTGTTTTCTTTGTTTCCAATAACATCTCAGCCACAATCACTTAATAAATTATAAATCACAATGTAGATTTATGTAAATGCATTTTTGTGTTCAAGCATGAGATTAATGTTTGTGTATGCAAATGAACAAAGGATAGTTTCAAAGAGGTTATGGTTCAAATCATGGCAAATTTTAAAATACTTTATTATATTAATGGTTAAATAGGACACTGCTCTCTCTCTCTCTGTTTTTTCCTTAACAATTAATAACTTGTTTTAAATATACCTGTTGCTAATACTAATTTCTGTTTAGTGCAACTTCAGAGCATATAGGGTCCTTTGTCAGTGTATAGTTCCTGCTTGATGTTGCATATAATTCTTATAATATTCTGAATGGCATGTGCTAATTATTTAGCACAATAGCTCATCTTATGGAGCTGTAAGGATGTAAAAGAAGGGTGGCAATTACTTAGGGTGGGAACATCTATTTTTCTTGTAAAACTGAATTGTTGAAGGAAATTTTTCTTTTTTTTAAAAAAAAGGGAGGAAAATTAACTAACAGCCTAGGAGTACTGGAAGGGTCAGTGTTTTGAAGTTTTTATTATCTGTAAGGCTAGAGCTGAAGCTTGCAATCCAGATAATAAGAGCTCCAAATTTCTATGAGACGTACTGAGGCCAGATTCTGCTCTTTCCAGATGGCTGACCAAACAAAAGTTCTTAACCTACTGCTCTCTTAAACTGCTCTCTATACACTTTATGCAGAGGAGATGTATCTTTGAAAGGTATTTAAAACAGTTTCAAAATCCACGCACACACAGAAATTAGCTTAAACTCGCACAGAAGAGAAACAAAACAAAATCAAAGCAACAAATAAGCAGTTCACAGAACATATCATAGAATCATAGAATCATTTAGGTTGGAAGGAAGCCTAGAGGTCTAGTTACAAACCCTCTGCCATATCAGAGATACTCTCCACTAGACTTGTTCAGAACCCCATCCACCCCAGCCTTGAATTCTTCCAGCAATGGGGCATCCACATCTTCTCTGGGAAACCTGCTCCAATGTATCACTGTCCTCACAGTAAATTTTTTCTGATCTCCAGCCTAAATCTAGACTCAATAAAAAACCATTACCCCTTGTACTATCATTAAATGGTCTCGTAAAAAATCCCTTTTCATCTCTCTTGTAGACCTCATTTGGGTGCTGGAAGATGCACTAAGGTCTCCCCGAAGCCTTCTCCTTTCCTGGACAAGCAACTTCAGATCTCTCAGCCTGTCTTCATAGGAGAGATGCTTTAGATTTCGTGGCCCTCCTCTGGACTCTCTTCAACACAATCACCTTCTTCTTGTGCTGGGGGCCACAGAGCTGAACGTAACACTCAGCAAATGCCCTTATAGGCTTATGCTAGGCCTAGATTAACAAAAAGCCCAACAACTTGTTTGTGGAATAAATGAAATTTATGAAAAGTATGCTTTTTATTTTTAAAAAAGTTATCCCTTAAGGTTCTGAGTTAGCTTCAGGCTAAAACAAAGAAAGAAATACTCAAAACCTCATTCAGGCAAAGATGGAATCATGACTTGGGGGTTTAATCTGGAGATTAGGAAAACATTGATGGAATATGTACAATTTATGGATCTAAGCCTGTGTATGAGGATTGGTCCTACTGCTTTTAGTCCCAAAATCTTGTCAGAAAGGTCACAGAGGGAAGCTGTGTGTTTGAACTAAATCAAGGTAGAGTAAAAAAATATGCATGGAGCACAAAAACAGACATAAAAAACCAGAACAGCACGAAGAACACACAGAAGGGAAAGACTCTCAGATAGTGCTCTGAAAACTCATTGTGTGGAGAGAATAATGAAAAAATCCTATGAATACTCATTTAAATCTAGATATAAACACTCTCCAGACCTCTTCTCAGAGTAGTCATGCAATCAAGTCTTATTAGCTCAAGTTTTTGGGGACAATGGATCTTCAGCCTCTATATTCTACAATTCACTGAGATACAATTCTAAAAAAACACTGTCCAAAATTCTTGCAGCAGAAAGCAGATTAAAAGGCCTTCAGTCATCTATCTGACATACAGACGAAGCCTTGAAAATCACATCACCAGCCACAATTAAGCTACATATTTTACATTTCTGT
The DNA here is from genome assembly GCA_013400175.1 of Phainopepla nitens. NCBI lineage: Eukaryota > Metazoa > Chordata > Aves > Passeriformes > Bombycillidae > Phainopepla > Phainopepla nitens. The sequence goes on from VXBQ01013868.1 coordinate 1,066,887, forward strand.
ATATTAGGATTAGTTGTTTGTTTCAGGTTAAAAGAAAAGGGTGGGGGGGAGTTCCCAGGAAAAGCTGCTTTCATTAATTTCTTAGAATGTAAGAAATGGCAATAAAATTGCAGTTTACTTCTGAATACTTTTTTCTAGAAGAACTGGTAAAGTTCACCAAATGAATTAAATTTCAAGTTGTAGTGACAGACCTTAGATGATATTTTAAATATAGGTACAGCCCACAGAGAGGTCAGAAAGTCAATACATAAACTGAAAAAGGATAAATCAATATTACCTTAAGCTGCTCCAGATCATCTTTGAGACAGGACTCAACATAAAAAGATCCAGCTTAAGCTGAAATTTTACAGGACAGTTGAATAGCTGAAACAGACTTCACAACTAACCATATGCTGAGCATTTATCTACATTGGGCTTCCTGCTTCCACAGATGATGTGAATGTTAAATTGCCACTGACTTCTAACAGAACCAAATCAAATACTATAATTATACACTTTGTGCTATCTATGCTGCACTGTATTATTATCTATAATTGATTATTCAACTCAGTAGCTATTGTTCTTTAAAATGCTTTTGACACGTTGTAGGAAAAGTGGTATATTAAACAAAGTTGACAAGCAGAGAGATTTCGGACATTCTGCCACATGTAATGATGAAGCTGGTGTAAGTCAGACTAGCTCCCCTTCCGGAAAGTCACATCCAAATTTTTTGAGACTGTGTTACACACAGATAACCTTCAGCTGAGAAACAGACCCTGCTATGCTGAATATTGTGCAAATGTATTAAGAGAAAAAAAACAAACTCAACTGCTGAAAACTTCCACATAGACAAGAAAAACATTTAGCTTGGGGGAGGAAAGGTGAAAAAACTGCAGAAGCAGTGAGTTATTTGCCAGAGAGGTACATTAACCTAAGTTACAAAAGCACAGCCTAGCTTAAGTTTCTGTATTTAACATCTTAAGTCATATTTATAGTCTTTTCAATCAAGTGTGAATCAACAGAATCACAGACAGGGAAGGTCTGGCTATTCTTGTCTCCCTGATCCTGCCTCCCATCCTGGGACAATTCATTCATGGTCATGTGGCCATGTAGTGGACTGGACCAAATAACAGATCTGGAAGAAAACTGATGATTTTCCTTTACTGGGTTACTATTGTTTTTGTCCTCAGCATTCTCTTTGAAAATTCTGTCTCTCTTTGAAAATTCAGTAGTCTTTAAATATCTAATAGTTAAGCAGTCAGATTCTACTTTCAAAACAGGAAAACACTATGGCCTATCCCCTTAGATTCCTATACATCAACTTATTTTGCTGAGCACAGAAAGCTGTTTTTGTATTTCTCTATTTTATATGCCAGTAAAATAAATAAGGGTTGGAGTTTTAAGCTATCTAAAACTAGTAGGCTTAGTTCCAAGTAGCCTCAGTATTTACAAGAATGCCAAAGTAATGTCTACATTATTTTCAGATTAAGAAAAGAACCCTAAGAAAAAATTATTGTTGGAGTGTAACAAGTCTCCTAATCACAAAAATATTTATTTTCATGTCCTCAGAACACATATTATTGCTTCCCATAATTACAAATGAGATTAAATGTTAACCAATTTAAATCTGTCAAAATATTTTAATAAGTGGGGCAGATGTTCTGTTTTGTTAAGTATCACTATTTACTTTATGAGGTAATAATAACCTTACCTTTCCTCTGCAATAGTTAATAGTAAATGGTTAGAGCTTGCCAAAGAGCAAATAAATCATTACACTAAATACAGGTTGTCAGGCTAGTTTAGTACCTTGTACACTCCATTTTACTTAGATAAATGGCTTAGAATGGGATTTACTCTCTGTGCAATTTTGTAGAAAGATTCTGGCTTTACTATTGAGTGTAGTTTCATATCAGATTTTAAGAAAGGTACTATATCAGTATGCAGATTTTACATATACTTACTTGTTTGCGTTGACTTCACATATGTACAAATGTGAGACAAGTTGCAGACCTCCCAAGAATGTCATTACAGAGAGTACTTTTGTAGAAAGACTCTGGCTTTGGTAAGTAAGTAAATATACCAATGCAAAACTCAAGACAGTTGAATAGTGTAAAATCAAGACTCTGAAACGCTCCTCGGAGTTGTCTTTGATTTAACCGTATTAGCACCATTTATAGTCACTCTTCATCAAATTTGTCATTGCTCAGGTCTAATAAAAAGCGTAGTCAAGTTTTAAAACTATTGCTGAACACATTAAGTATAGATGCCATGTTTTTCTGGATAGCTGAGACATTTTCAGGACTAAGCACAAGTGGCTCTGACCACTCAGTCCTGAGACGGTTCCTGTTGGGGCTATTACACAATTCAAACCCAAATAAAATCCACCTGTCAGTTAGGAGCTTATTTGCTCTTATAATTATATAGATAATATCTGCATTTTGCATAACTAGACGTATTTGAAATTTTGTATGGAACAATATTTATACAGTTATATATTTAGTTTAGATTCACTATTTCATTTTTCCTCCACTTCAAAATTCCTACCATCCAAATACTGAAAAGGAATAATTTGGAAAATTATGCAAAGCTAACAGCTAATAATGGTTGAAGGAAAGAGATCACAAGTTCCATTGGCTGACATTTGTATAAACTATTTGCAGAAAACGAGAAAAGCAACTCTGGCCATGGAAAGAAAGATGAGGTTATGAGTGATCTGTGAACAAGGAAAAGGTCCAATAAATTGGCTCACTTATTCACACTGAATAATTCAAACAGCTTGACTCTACACTAGACATACTCCTTACTCCTTTTAAAGGATTAAAATATTCATGGTTTCTTCTGTCAAATGCCATTATCATTCTGCAATGTCAGGAGCAATGGTTATCTTCCCAGGGCTGTACCAGGCTTGGATGTGGGTCATCAGCTCCAGTTGTGGAAGCTGCCTGGCAAACACTGCTTCTGCCTGTGGTCTCCGACTCAAACCTGTGTGTCCTGCTGGTCCTGGCAAAGGCAAGTTCAAACACTATCTCCTTCTTTATGCCCATGTTCTAGTGCCATATGAGCGCTTTTGTGCTGCCTGACAGCACTGCATAGTGATAGCTCAGAAAGAAGGACATCTACTTCCTATGATAGCTGTGACAAGATCACATTAGACAATATCCTTACCTTAGTAAAAAAAAAAAAAGAAATTCCATTTTCCAGCTCAAGAACAAACCTCCCTTTGCCTCTTTCCACAGTCAGGCCCACAAAGCCAAATGGGAGCAAGTGATGACAAGAAAGAGGGGTGCTGAATCGTAAGTATTTTACATCAGAGAAAGCCATTACAATGGGTTACACAGAAGCCATCAGCTTCCTTAAAGCAATTATTGGCACCTCTCCTCAAAGTAAAAATACAGGGTACAAGGTGCTAATGGACAATCCCAATCACAATCTTTCAAAGATACTCAGAAGACAACTTTTCTTTAACTGTATCAACATTCCAGTTACTTCAATTCATGTTTTGCACGATGGACACACTTTATAAATTCTTTAAGGATTCTCTGTGCATTTGGTAAATTCCTCTTTAATACAATCCAACCTGTTCAGTTTTTCAGTAGATTTTTTTCCCCTTTCTTATAAAGACATCTTAATTAGTCTAATCCTGACTGGTCTCTTTCCAATGTTCCTGTTGGCACAGTAGGATTTCAATTAACATTCTGCTTTAGCACTGCAAATGCCCTTGCTCAGATTTTTTTTTTTTTTAACGTGCTATTTTGGATGCCATCTCTGTTCTCTTTTCTTCCTCAAAAATTGTTCAGCTTCTAAAAGGTTTTGGAAGCAGAGGTTGTTCTGTCAATTTTTGCTTTCTGGGCTTATCAAGAAATAGCCCAATTTTTTTTTTTTTTTTTTTTTCCACTTGAGGGCTGTAGTCCTTGTATGTTCTGACCACATCATTCATCCCCCTTTCAATCCCTTCTGGTTTCATAACAGCAAGTTCATGCTTCTTGCCCTCAGCGTCAAGGCTCTTCAAAACTCCTCCCTTCTTTATTTGTCTGTTCTTGTCTCTAATTGCATTTCTCTTTCTCTTTTTCACACACACATACACACACACGCACTCACACTCTTCCTTCAAATCCACCAACAATAACAATCTTCTCTGCTGTTTGTCAGTTTCTCTCACACACAGCTCCACCCTGCCCCTCACACATGGAGTGCCCTCCCTGAACTGAGCTGTCAGGCGATTGTCCTCGCTTCTTTGAAATCTATCCTTAAGAATCCACCTCTGCTGCAACGTCTAAAATAAATCAGCTAATTAATGATGGTTATTTTGAGGGGCAGATGGAATAGCTGACATTTACTTTACAATAATAATTAAAAAAAAACAAAACAAAACCAAAAAAAACCCCTTTTGTGCAAGTGTGAGTAAGTATCTTAATCTGTGTTAGGCTGCTCTTCCAAAGGGACAGCAATATGGATGGAGCAGTGCCTAGATCCTGCAGCCTGTGCATATCATCCCTGCCTGATTTTAGATCGTGAGAAACTCACTCTTTCTCTACTCTTCACCTGTTTTGCATGTTTAAACTATAAACTCTGTGGGATAGCAACTGTTAATACCATGTAGTAACTGATAACCTTTAAAAGGAATAGGAAAGAGAAATCCAAGCAGTGTGGACTTAATTTTCTCAAAAGGTATTCTGTGTTATGCAATACATATCCACAGTAATTTACACAATGACAAAATTATCTTAATTGAATTATCTTGGAAATGCATAGCTTAAATAAAAATAACAACGCTAACTACCTTACTACTACTGAAACTACAATATAACCATACTTCTGTTTAACCGGCAAGCCTGTTTAACATGTTTAAACATGTGGGCTTGACTTCAAAGACACTTCTACCAAAAGTATCCATTTATGTCCACTATATTAATAATTGCTTACAGGCAAAAATATTCTTGCTGTGAATCTAAATCTGCAAATTTCAGTTCCAACCCAGACTTTTGTAAAATTCGGCAACTTTAATACAACTGGAAACCTCATCTACTAGGCTAGAAACAGAGAGAGACACACATCTGCCACTAACCACTCCTTTTCATTGCTCTTGGCTGCAGAAATTGGCACACCTTAAACACACAGGCCCAATAAACCAATCAGACCTTTCTGTGCTTACACATCTTCTCTGGAAAACTAGCTTGTGTTTGTGGTACATCAGTTTTCAGTCACTGAAAGCAGTGCAAAATGTCTACAGGTTGAAAAATTTGTGGCAAAACTTAGGTATTTAGAGAATGGCAGATGAAAACTGGTGGTAAGCCAGGACTGCTGCCTCTATAAAATTGCTTCAAATTGGAACAGATTATCAAAATAGCAATCTGCAGCAAGTGGATGAAAGTTTTCAACTGTTCCAAAATATATAGTTAAGTACAAAGTAACTAGTAAGAAAAAGTTCATTTCCAGCCCTTATATAGTGGCTGATTAGTGCTGCTGCTTTGTGACCTCTTATCACATTCTTCTGCTTCCAAAATCTCCTTTAGAAACTGTGAAAATATTAAAAGAAAAAAAAAATTAAAAAAAATCCAGGAACCTGATACTTTTTTAACTCTGAAGTCTTATGGGAAAGCAACCCAAACCATCCTCCCCATGGGCACCCAATGCTAATGTGAATTTTCAAGATTTCACAAGAGATATGTACAACTACATGGAGACCTAAACATCACCTGAAGAGCTCAAAGGGTCTTCCTATTGCAATTTCCCACACTGAGACCCTGCTCACAGATAACCATTTCATAGCTGCATCAGGATTTTCCATTCCAAGGTAAGCCTAGTCATCTGCTATTTAACACCTTCTCATGAGTTTTCATCCAGAGGAACCTCACCCATGAGTTCTGGGATAAAAGGGAGCAGTGCAGGAAACACCCAAGCAAGTCTGCCAGGGTGGAGGAGGAAGCTAATCTTTCAATTACTGTTTCCTCTGTACAGGGATCAAGTGAACATAATTTGTGCCAAACAGCTCAGACTGACATAGTGCACAAAATCACAATTAATCTAGCATCATCATCCTGTAATACCGCTGGGTTATTAGTTTTACCCATCAGGAAAATATCAATGTCTTATTACTTCCTTGAGAAAACATATGAAATGAGGTGTTTACACACCTTATATTTTGAGCACGCAAACCTATACCTATATTTTTATTCTTCCTTTTTTAAAAATAAACTGATGTTTCTAACAGGTAGGGGAGGAATACAGAGCTGGTAATGGTACGGAAAAGAAGTGTGTGGGATCTTCTTTTGAGCATAATTCTTCAGTACATTAAATGTGAATAAGAAAAGAGAAATTAAACATAATATGTGCCATAGTACTATGACATAAGTGTCAACTTAGAATTTCAAATACAATGATAAGAGTCTTCTAATAATTATATAGGTGGCAAACAAGGCTTTAGGGCAAACATATGTGGCAAAAAATTACTAATGGCGTTCTAACAGAAAATCAGCTATGACCAACCCCTCCTATGCATCATATTGTGGTAAGGTCGTATTGGTGGAAAGGTTAAGAGCAGTTAAACACTGACCCATCCCTCCCTAGTCTTTTCCATATTCATAGGAAACTATCATCCATATTCATGCAACAAGATAAGTACCTTGAACATGCAGAGGTTAAAAAAAAAATTACTTCTTTACAATCTTATTCAGTGCCATGACACTAATTCCCAGAGCATGGATCAGGACATAAATTAGTGTGTCTGTAAGGCTGGGCAGGATGGGTGAACAGAAAACATAGAGCAGCCCCTGGGTGACACTTAAATATTGAGAATATACATTCTGAAATCCTGTAACAAATCCTCAACTCTTGGACATGGGTAGACCATAATGATTTCACAATATGATGCATACGAGTGTCTGCCTTTGACAGGTCCACCTGCACACCTGTAAATACATGGATATCTGGAATCCGAATTTCCAGCTCTCACAGGTAAGTGGCATGAGAGGCCCAAGGTTATGATATAAAATCTTAGGCCAGTATCCTCAAACAACAGAATCAAAAGACATGTCCCATTGTAACTGTAATACTGTAATTACTTCTACTTTTTTTTTCTTTTTTTTTTTTTAGCAGAGAACTATCTAATAAAATCATAGAGCTTTATGTACCTCTTCTTTTGGTCTTTATAATTCTGATGTGTAACGCTGAATGTGTTTAGAGAGGAACAAGGCTCAGAAACACCTGGTCCTTTTGCAAAACTTAACTTCCATGCTTATAATTTTGTCTTTTCTGTGAATTAACTCTACAAATGAGTTCTCCTAAAGCATTTCCTTTGTTTCTCTGTCTTCATTTCTATAATTTAAAAAAAAAATTAAATTGCCTAATATTAACTTTATGGTGAATTTTTATTTCTTTTGCCCTATGTTTTTTGCAGGTGAAAAATATATCCAATTAACTGGTCCTCTCTCCAAACAGAACTTCTTTCCCTGCCTACAGAAACAGAAAGTAATGAACCTCACTAGAATAATATATTCATGTAGCAAATGCTAGCTTCACTCCCTGCCCATTTCTTTTCGCAGGAAAAAGTTAACTTCTTTCTTTCCATTCCTACAGAAGTATCAGCTCCTTCAGTGAATTTCAGTAGGCAAAATGGCTCAGTCTCTTTTGCCACTCTACTCACCATTATTAGCATAAGGGTGCAGAGCAATAAGGGAGGCTAGATGGTTAAAGTAATAGCTTGTAATAGCTTTCTACTGCACTTATTAGGTACAGATTTATACAGCATCTTTGCAGGTGTTAATTTACCGATTTTTAAATGCCGATTCTATCTTCCAGGGTTCAGTTGTAGAAGCTCAGATTTCTGCATTGGAACTTTGTTGAGGCAGAAGTCTGAAAACTTGTATTTATCCAGACCACATGGAGGTACCTCAGCCCCAAGTGACTAAAAAATAAACAAATGAAAAAAGGGAGGGAGGACACAGGCGACCTTGAGCGCTGACAGGGCGGAGGGGCCCCTGGCACTGCCTCTGAGCCCCGGCACTGCCACCCACACCTGCTGCTCACATGTGCAGAGACACAGCCATGGCCAGGGCCAGGCTTTGTGGGAGATTATGAGAAGAGGGTGGCTGAGGCCCTGGCAGCAGAGGGCCTGTAAATTGTCTCTGAAGATTAAATGGTTCCCTTAACAACTCCACTGCTGTTTGTGATATACAGCTAGGCTGCAGGGCCCCCTCTAATTTCCAGCCATCGGTGTTGCAACAATATGAGAGAGCCTCTGCTGCTGTCACAGCAGCCTTTCACTTCCCTCCCTCATATTCCTTTCTCCTTCAAGGATAGGTGGAATGTCTAAGCACCTTGCTGCCTTTAATGGATTGTATATTTATGATGCTCTTCTGAAGCAAGGAAATTATCTTGTTCCAGACAGCTGAGAGCTGCATGAGCTGCCCCTTCACAACCCCTCAGCTCAGCCAGTCTGACTTCAGAGCAGGAGAGTTTCTTCACAGCTTTGGACTGGTGTGGTTTGCACCTGAAGCAAATGTGTTTTCCAGCTATGCTGCAGGGACCAGGCTGCATGTGGCTAAGACAAGGCAGCCAAAACTCAACAAGCAAGTAAAGCCCAAAACAATTCTGTAGCTCCTGAATTCACATTAGGACTTTCACACTTTTCTCTTAAATCTTAAAAAGATAAGTGAAAGAAAAATATTAATATCTGTCATTATACTGTACATTGTCTAATTTGCCACTTGAGTCTGTATGAGTTGCTGAGTTTCATAAAGAGCACTGAGAAAGTTTATAAATATGTAAGTAAGTATTTACTTCCTTTGAGAAACACTTTTTGTCACTAACTGCTGCAAAGGGAGTTTATTATTGATGAAATCAGCTGTCCTGAATGTTCTAATTTAATAGGAGCACACAAAAAAAAAAAAAAAAAAGAAGTCCTGTTTTTCATCTGTTGTGTAAAAGAAATTCTGAGTCTTTTAAAATTTCATACATTTCTTTTGATGAGGAAGAAACCTGGCAAAAGTAAATGCTGATTAAAAAATATAATCTTTAAGTAATTTGATTTCATCTTTGATTCTATAGCAAGATTTTTTTTTTTTTTTGCTTATTTGTTAGCACTAAAACTGCACTGTGAAGTGGATCACTGATAAAAGTATTAGCAGATGATACTGCAGCTAATAAAAACTCTGGAAGAAAATAATTTGGAAAGAGATTTGGCTTTTAAAATCCAGGATCTCTTTCTAACTAAATACCTGTATGAGAACATATTATCTGGAGTTGTCTTTAGACAATACAAACTAAATGAGAGCCATGGTGAGGCTGCACTGTAATGAGAACAGGCTACTTAGCATGATAGAGTATTTTTTTCTACCTGGCTCATTGGAAGGGTGTGTAGAGAGATCTGAGACAGCTGATCACTATCAGCAATTCAGCAAGGTTACAACGTTACCTACTGAGACTAAGCTACCCTATTTTTTAGCGGTACTCAAGCAGCCCATGCAAAGAACAGGGCTATTCCAGGTCACACGTGCCCAGCTCCTGTGTGGTTGCCACCTCAAAATGCTGACTGTCCAGATTCATGATTGGTGCAAAAAGCTGTTACAAATTGCTAAAGCTGAAACATACTTTATACGCACAATTTTTAGCCTTATCTCACCTGAAGAGAGTTTTTGACCCTTGTTTTGATGACTGTACATATTTGGTGACCTCCTCTCTGGACAGATCAAATGGCACATAGAAGCAAAATCTGTGACAGAAGCTTGTTCGTGCAGTGACGAGAACATGCCTGCAGAGAATTCCAAAAGATGATGGGAGTTTTATATGAAGCAGGGGAGAACAGCAGGTCACCAGATGGGCCCTAGAACATCTGCTCATTTAGCAGATCAGAATTTGTTGATTGGAAGTCCTTCAACAAATATTGTCTACTTTAAATATTTTTAAGAGAGTCTACCTGCAGAATTCCACAGGTCTCTAAGAAACTTATGCAGAGAAACTATCTAGCACACTTTGTGCTCCCTTAGCAAAAGCATGGGGAAACTCCTCTCAGCAGCCTGAGCTATGCAATGTGGAAAAGCTAAGTAGACACACTGAAAGTAGAGCAGTAGTTTGGGTTAAAATATATATTACTGCCTCGGATTACACATTTTTCTGTGTTTATTTCATGTTTCTATTTGTCAATGTATCTATAGTGTATTCTTTGTGGCCCTGGCACATTGCAAGGGAGCAGTTCTTCCTCACACTAATCTACAGAAATGCTTCAGTTCTTTGAAAATAAGAATTATGTAGACTTTTGCTCAAGTAAATCAGGCGCTTCGGTATTCATGTAGATTTAATGCTTCTCAGAGAAGTTGTACTACATAGACTTACTTGTCCTAGGATTTTGAGACCCTTTTAAAAGTCTTTTTTAGATAATAGCACGCTAAATAGTCTTTGGTTCTGTCTGCCTCTGACACTTCCAGTTTTCCCCTCCCAAAGTTCGGTATAAGACACAAGGTTTTAACCTCGTTTGTTACCTTTTCTCCTGAAGAGGCCACAGGCTGGGCCACAGGCTGGGGGCTCTTTTTCTTCTTGATCTCTCGTTCAGCATGGCTGCAGATGAAGCATGCTTTAGCAAAGAGCCCCTTTTCCCGTAGCAGGGAATTTATCAGCAAATGTGGATCCCAGCCTAGCCAGATATCCCAGCTGCCATGGACAGTATAGCCTGCTGCCAGGGAAGGCAAGGGCTTTTGGCTTCTGAGTCTATAAGGTCTGAACATCAGCTCTGGAGTCCATGTGTGCCCTGATCTCCACCCACATTATCTTTTATTCTAGAACTCTTTAGTCCTGTAGATAACAAAGCTTGATCTGATTTTAACCCAAAACTGCTTTGTGCCTTTTTTGGGATTACATTTTTTAAAAGTCCCTCCACCCCCATCTCTTGTAATCAATAGAACGGAATCAATATCTAAGGGTCAAGACCTTTCCTTTTTCCTGTGGCTAAGCTCTTTTCAGCCATGCATTTTAAATAAAACCTGTATTCTCAGTCATCTGTAAAAAGGATAGGAGGAGAAAAGACAGCTGATTAGTGTCTCTCTTTTAGGTCTTAGGGTAATGGCTGCTTTTACCTTTCTAGTTTAATTCAGCACATTTACAAAGCATTAAATCTGTCAGCGTGGCATTAACTTCTATCATGTGCATATTAATAGGACTAGTAATCAAAACATCGAGAGAGTTTGGGTGTTAAAACTGGTAATATTTTCTTTAAGTGCTAGTACACATTTGGCTTGGAAGGTGCTCAATATTGCAAGGGATTTTTAAAGTAAGATTTATCTCCTATCTGTATAGAAATGTTTTGTGGTAAATCTGCTCATTTTTACCCCAAAGGGCATGACTTTGTCATCATGCTGATGTTTTCATGGAATATATTTGTAAAACAAAATTCCTAACTTTTCTTGCTTACATTGAGAAGAATGCTGATTAAGTGGAATCAGCATGTAAGAAAATATTTAACAGCTGTTCTCTTATTGAAAAATCATAAATACATGGAAAAATAATCACACATACATTTTATGCCAATTAGCAAATACTTCTTCTAATTAAAGCATATTGAACATTACAGCATAGTCTTAATATTACTAAAATCCATATGAAATATAGGGATAGTGGAAGGAGAGAAAACATCTCCATCAATATATTAGGAAGGTTTTGTTAATAAGCTAGCTGAATGGGTTCAAGGGATTCCTGTTTTATGTAATTTTTTATAATTTTACCTCTATATATTTTACATCATTCCAGTGCTGTCATTAAAAAAAGAAAAAAAAAAAAAAGCTGCTTTCACTTTAAACAGCACAAAGGATAGAAAAGACTACTGCCTTACTACAAATAATTTGCAGCTTCAGTGTTGCCAATGTATAACAACTGTAAATCAAGGATCTATTTTGAAATATCCTAAATCAGTTTTTACAAATCAACACTCTTAGTAACAGCTTTCAAAGAATAAAAGAATACAGCCATGGGAATTCAAATTTATGGCTGAGGGTAAGTATGAATTAAATGTATCTATTTCACTTATATTGCAGAGTAGTATTATTCAATGGTCCAAAATATTATCAATTTATCCGTATTCACTTTTTATTAGGAAAGAGGTGCAAAACCATGCAGGTTTTAATGATGTAGATAATAATAATCAGGAAAAGAAATACTCCCCAGTGAGGATGAAAGGAATGCATGCTACCTTCTCAGAGGCTCAGCACTGTATCTTTAGGAAAAGAGGTATACACGCAAGAACATTGTTCTGGAACAAGTAAAGGAGTTCACTGTCTTTGTCGACTGCAAACTAAAAGCCTTTGCTCTGCCCTCCTCTCGTATCTAATCATTTTTGCCTTGCACACACCACCTACACACCTAACACTTCACTGACAATGGTTTGCCTTTCCCCACTACCCCGCAAACACAATGGAAAGTTAATTGAATGTTTTATGCTTTAGCAATATCAAAGAAATGAAAAGAATGCAGGTTTCAACTGTATTTCAATAATAAGTGCATTAATTTTTACCTTTTAACTGACACTTGTACTAATTTCCTTAAATGCTCTTTTTTACTCTTTTTTGATCTGTCTGGCTTTGTCGGGTCTGATGATGAGGGCTTACTTCAAATGCAAAAAGATTAGCTCTCTTTCCTTTAATAGCACAATTACAGCTTGTGTGATGTCTAAATCATGAAAGATATCAGGGACAGACTTCTAAAGTCGCATCAGTTTATTAAAAAAATGGTAGTAATCATTTTAATATCAAAATTACTTCCATTTCCTAGTGGCATTTAGGAATTGTTGGGCATGCATACACATACAGAAAAAGATTAGTCGCCATTTACTTCTAATTTGATTTAGATAATTGTTATAAATAACACAATGAAATTAAAAGGCTCTATGTTACATTTTCACCTCTACCCAAGATGTTGTTGAGGCACAAAAAGAATATTGCCACATCAAAGGAAAAACCAAGAGATCTGGTTCAACATTTTAAGATATGCCAGAATCTACATCTCATTTTTGGATTTACTTCAACATGGGACTTAGCACTGAACACGAAAGAATAAATGTGTCTTCCATAAAGATATGTAATACACTTAATCCCATCAATGCTTATTCTACTTTTTAAATCCTGGATTTAATGTACTTTACCAAGAGAGGGCAAGATTAAGATACCCTTTCTCATACTGGATCGTACCTACCTACTAAAGATTACCATTAGTTATATTACGACAGCAAGAAAAGTCCCTATTCAAGATGTGGGTCTGCAAATGATGAAGTAGAATACAAATCTAAAGGGAGAAGGAAGATTTAGCTTATACTCCAAACTGGTTTTGAATCATGCATATTCGTGGAATGGTCATGGCTGGCTAAAGTAAAAAGGGATAGCAACACTTGGACAAGGTAGCAGCTGTCTTCTTCAAGAATATTCCCTAAAATACTATCATTCTGTGTTTAAGGCTTATAAACAATACTAATGCCCTAGAACATCTACATAATGCATTGGCAGAGGCAGGTGAAAGAAGAAGGCTGTTGAAGTGATATTTTTCAAATATTTTAGGATGTTGTGGCTATTAAACAGTAGCCGCAAAGGAGAATTTGATAGTTAATACAGAAGTGAAAATACAAATCGCTTTGGAAAGAGCAAGTACTAGCTGTGATAAATTTTAAGTTCATAACAGATAAAGTGGAACAGTTTGACCCATTGTCAGTCTATTTTAAGATGAACATTTGTTAAATTCTAATGAAAAAATGTAGCACTTAAACTTTGGCAGAAGGACAATTAGTTTTTTTCCCTGAATTGAATAAAATCACATGGCACTGATTTTTACTTTAACTACAAGCAATAAATATGAGCTGCAACAGATTCTAACAGCTACTGGCCATATCTACATGGATACAAGCAAAGTTCACTTCAATTTCAAGCACACAAAATTTATGTCTACACCCTATAGCTTATCATGCATTAAGCCTGTACATGCAAGAGCCGATTTTCTAGTGTTAAGAACAACTTGCACCTTTTTGACGTGCAGGGCTATAATCAGCCCAGCCAATCAATGCTGTCTCCACCAAGGAGCAAGAAAAAGGCTGAGCAGCTATTATACACCATCAGCTAACTCCTGAACACTTCAGGCAGTTGAGCCTGAGAACTTTAAGTTTAATTTACATTAAAATATATACCTTCTGCCACTTATGTGCCACATACATTAGGATTATTTTTTTGTTTTGCATTTTCAGAGATGATTGCTAGTGAAGCGTGGTGGCTGGGGAGACACTGCACCCCCAGAAGACACTTGAAAAGTTTAAAGGGAAACAAGCTCCCAATTTCCCTACTCACAGACAGTAGATTCACACTTTATTATAATTAGAGTGAACAGTAAGCTGTCATCCATCAGTACATGCTATATGGGTCTGTCCATGGAGAGAAGATTTTGGAAGTGGGTAATCTTTGCATTTTTAGGCTCTGCTTTGAATATGTCAATTAGACAAAAAATAACAAACACAGGCAGATCAAAAAGAAACACCAGAGTTCTGGAAAACTACTGGAAGAAAAGCTGATAATGTCATATATAAGAATGAGCAAAGTGGGGAGGGGGTTGTCTGCACAAGTTTCACTTCTCTGACTGACTTTTGCACAAACTCAAAATTATTAGAAGATGCACCAGCTCAGGACTTTTAGCACTCACACAGCACATCGTGGCACGCACCATGTGCATTCTTATCTTGAATGCTGGCTCACTGTTTTATAAACACAGGGCATAATCTTCCAGCTTCTGGTTTTAAGCTGGCTGGACACAGAAAACAATATAGCGCTTTGAAAGTGAAGTCAGGCTTGAAAGAGAACACTTTGTCCAGGTGGAGCTATCTGGACTGTTGCTGGCCAAAATGACATTTTTTTCTCCCCAATAAGATTCTCAAAATCATCCACTGATAACCATCATATAAATTCCCATTCCAGCACATCAGGGCCAGGTTAGGCAATACATGGTTACAAGTATATTAATAGAAATGGTCTCTTTTTAATAACTGAGATGTTTATGCTTGAGAATAACAAGATTAATATTTTATGTTGTTGTTTATTTTAATTTCATTTTATCTTTTAAATACATTATTACTTAGCACTTTCAAATTATGATTAGGGGAAAAAGTTTTGCCTTTATAGGTTTACTAAAAAATAATAAAAATTTGCAAAATATTTTCCTATCATTTTAAGAATTAATTACTGTAGATGGAAAAAATTACATTACCAAGCAATATGAACAAATTTTTAAATTGTCTTAATTCATAAAATTAGTAGAAAATTAAGATAATTTTTTTTCAGAATTTCCAGAAGACAAATTTTAAGGGAGAGGCCAGGGCATAAATGAGTTCCATAATGAAAATTTTGACAGGAATGTAATCAGTTCTTGCTAGAATCTCTTGCACTGTTTTATGGTAATTGTGATTAAATATATGGGCAGGAGTCTCTTTTACCCTTAGTATGTCCATGCTTCTTCACATATACTTCTGCCATTAGGATCTAGCCTGCTTTTCCCTCTCTTGCCTTATTGAATTTCTATCTGTCTACATCATCTACAATTTCCTGCTGAATTAATCTCTTGTAGCCTACTTCTTGAACCTATTAAATCAGATTTTCAGTCTGTACTCCACTGAAACTTAACTGAAACTTCTCTTAAAGGTAGTTCTTTTCTTTTTCTAGTCAAATTCTAAGGTCTGAATCGTCTTACATTTCCCTGTGACTTCTCAACAGGTTTTCATATAACTTACCATCCTTTCTCCATGAAATCTTATCCTCATAAGTTGTTTTTTTTTCCTTTTAAATTGTCTTTCTGTTCTATCTCTCTAAACAATGCCTTCAATATCTCAGTGCACACTCCCCATCTGTATCCACTCGCTCCCACACCTATCTAATACAGAAGGTAACATAGGGCCTTTTGTTACTATCTTTTCTACAGTCTATATGAGCAAACAAGTATTTACAGTGTAGTAACTATGAATATAAGAAGAAATCAAAGGTATGATGGATAAGATTGTATAACTGCTTTTTAAGCAAAAAAAAAATTAAAAGTCTTAACAATTTCAATGACAAAATGAAAAAGGTAAACACAAGACAAATTTTTCCTATTTCTAAGCTCCAGAGAGGGAAATAATGCAACTTTAATTGTGTCTTGCGGAAATTGTCCATTTGGATGGCTAACCCTTTTCTGACATGGTTGGTTTTTGTATTAATAACGGTTCCAAATGATGTCTTTTCCTATTACACTGACATTCTGTCAGCAGTTTGTGCCTGATGAAAAAAGTGAGGCACTGGAACAAAGCAGTCTTGGCAAAATGGAGAACCATGATATTTGGCATCATCCGTTGTTACTGTCTCATAAACATCTTCAAAGAATATTTTTAATTCTTTGAATTTTTTTAATTCTTAGAATTCACATTCTAAAGTCACTCTTTTCTTTCAGGCTATATTTGTTAAAAGGACAGAAGAGTCAGCTACTCTAAAATGGCATTACTTTTCCAAATAGAGGTGTCAAAATATTTGGTGTCTATATGTATATGATCTGGCATTCTAGATATGTCTGGTGGCTGTGTGGTGGGCTGACCTTGGCTGGATGCCAGTTGCCCACCAAGCTGCTCTATCACTCCCCTTCTTGGCAGGGGAGGCAGGGAAAAATAAGAATGAAATCAACCCTTGCTGGTCAAGATAAACACAGTTTAACCAAGCAAGAGAAAAGGTTGAAAATGCAGAAGCAGAGAAAACAAAAAAAATTTTCTCCACTTCCAGAAAGCAAGGTATATCCAGCAACTTCCTGGGAAGCAAGGCTTCAATATGTATGGGGTTTGCTCCAGAACACAAATTT
This sequence comes from Phainopepla nitens, assembly GCA_013400175.1. NCBI lineage: Eukaryota > Metazoa > Chordata > Aves > Passeriformes > Bombycillidae > Phainopepla > Phainopepla nitens. The sequence continues at coordinate 1,083,696 of VXBQ01013868.1, forward strand.
CATAAATTACAAATGCCCTCCTCTTCTCCTCCTCCTTATTAGCGTTTATTGCTGAGCAGACACCATATTGTATGGAGTATCCCTTTGATCAATTTGGTTCAGCTCTCCAAATTCTCACCTCTCAAGGTCCTTTCCCCTCCCAGACTACTGGCAGAGGGGGTCAGGGGTTGGGGTTGGAATTTTGGAGAGACAGCATTAATGCTGCTGGAGCACTCCTCAGCAGTAACCAAAACACTGCTGGGTTTCCACTTTCCCAGCTACCAGTGCAAAGCACAGCACTGTGAGGGCTGCATCTCAGCCAGACCCAATACAAATGGCTAAAGGTTTGCTCTTCTTTTGGATGGCTTGCATTGTCTTTCTGTGTGGAGTAAAGGGTCATATATATGTGTATATATGTGTATGTATATATATGTATGTATATACATATATATATATACATGTGTATGTATATATATGTATGTATATGCATATATAACTTTTTTAAAGGTTTCTCAGATGGTTTTATCAGTTTTGAATCAAAAAAGTTGCTACAACAGATAAAAATAGATGAGACCCAATCACACAGCAATGACACTGACTTTACTCAGATTAAATGCAAGAAGAGGAGGTCAATTTTTTTAATTGCAAGTGGCTAATTCTCTGATTACTAAAAACTGTTCATGAATAATTTATGTCTCAAATATTAAACTATGTATGGGATGAGTTACTGGCGAGACTACAAAACCACAAACCTTCAACTCTTCCTTCCCATAAAGCCTATCCTAAGATTTGACCCATGTAACTTGAACTATTTACTTGTTCTAATGATTGATCCTAAAGTATAGAAATATCTGAGTCATTTATATAACTTTATTGAATAAAAGTATTCTACAGTTTTAAGAAGAAATGGTGATTTACAAAACTAGCCAATTTAAAAAAGATTAAATCTCATGGGCTAATTTATCATTACTGCCATTTATCATTATTTCACTTACACATTGTGATGTGTGAGAGGATTCATCCCAGTTTGAAACAAGCCATAACAATAGGAAAAGAGAGAGAAGACAAAGGCTCAGGAGATGAATTTCACAATTAGATTCTTCATCGTAAACAACAAATATAAGCACAATGCTCAATTCAATCTTTCTACCTTTTTCTTCTAGCACATCACAAATATTTTCATCCCTTACTACACATCTGGAATCTATAATATGTAAGTGTTAGCAGTTCCATTTTACCGCCAAGAAATCAATGCACATTGGAGACTAGGATTTTATAAACAAAGGCCTCTCTTTTGGGGCACCTGGGACCTGGCAGATGAAGGCTTGAGTACTACAAAATTATGATAAATGGAACTGCAGATCATCAGCTTCTGAAGAGCTAGCAAACAAGCTCTCCTCAAATTCACCAAGTGAGACCAGTGACCTTTTTTTGAAAATGCCATCCTTAGCAACTCAGTTGACCTCAGAGCGGCATCTTGCTGATCTCTAAACCTTGTTTCCATTCCCTATATAGGCTTTTGGGGAGAATTGGATGCTGAGGCTAAATGTTGCCCAGATGCTAAACATGGTCCCTGCTTCTCTCCTCTGCACAGGACAGCTGTGGAGGTTCCTGCTGCGGCAAACAAGCCCAGGAGGACCCACAAACTATACAGATTGATCCAGTGCGGGATGTATTCCAACCTGGACCTCGGCAAACACTAGTCTCCGGCACCCCAGCGGCGCAAGACGAGGCTCTGCCGTGTAACCTCCCGCAGAGCTCCCGCTCCAGCTCCCGTGCGGCACCTGGGACCAAGGCTGGGCTGATCTAAGGGGAAGAGTGCCACCTACTGAGCCACGGGCACGAGCCCGCGGCTCCCGCCGCGCCAGGGCGCGCTGCTCCGCAGGGAGAGCCCGCACCCGGCCGAACCCGAGCGCTGGCCACACGCTCGAGCTAGGAAACAAACACACGCCTTCACACCGGAATGAAGTAAAAGGACAGGGCTGGATCATTGAGCAGATGTTGCTAAGTGTTAGCAGGCATTGTCATGCATATGGCAGTGCACAAGGAAATAATGTATTTTAAATGTCTATTAATATCTATTTTTACATATACATTTATGTATATTATATATAAATGCATATTTAAACGTCTATTTAAATGTCTTTTTAAATGTCTATTAAATACACTGAATTTTGATAGTCACTCAACTAGACAAAGGCTAGAGTGAGCTTTCCTCTCAACCATTTACCAATAGGGCTGCTGAAGCCCATCAGAGGAGAGGACACAGTGGTTACTCATGTGAAAGTAAAATGCAGAGCTTAAGGACCTCCTGTTTAAAAATATATTTCTTTTCAGTACTTTTGTGGATGCTTTTGTTTTAATCTTGGGACCCATCTGTCTATCTACACAATTTCATATCTATTGTGCAGCTGCTTAGCTTACGCTGCTGGAATACTTCCTCAGTTCACTCTGTATGTCCTGTTTTATTTACAACTACAATCAAAATCACCTGAAGCTGGCATTTTTCATGTAGAATCTATTATGTGGCAGAACGCCATGTTTACATCAATACCTAAAAATATGTACAAGACTTCCTTGGAAACCAAGCTAGCTTACTTTTCAGCCCTGCTCAACTTCTGAAATAATATGGAATTTAAATCTTTATATTTCAATATTTCAACCTCAAACATTTTCAAAAGACACTATTAAAAAAAAAGAAAAAACAAAACACCAAAACAGAATTGAAATGGTTAAACGTTTTATTATTCACATTGCATTCATAGTAAATTGTGTAATAGTTTTCATGTCTTAATTACTTAAATTTTATATTGAGCTATAGTGATATTATCTCTCTTTTTGTCTCCACACAATTGTATTTTATAATAGCTTTTATTAGGGCCTACATGAATGGAATTTAAAATGAACACATCATTTCTGTTACTTCTGCAGTTGAGAAAAGAGAGCACTTTTCTGATATTTGGTGTGAAAAGTGCTCTCCTTTGTGTTTTATGACATATAGCAAATTTTATTAGTTAGGGACGCATTTTGGGCAGCAAAGTAACTAAGAGGAGTACAGAGCATTTCTGTCACTTCTAGTGACTCCTCAGCCTGAAAGTGGATACAATGCCCAGCATGAAATGTAATATTTCCCTTAGATAAAGTTGATCTTGTTCTCATTGAAATGAAAGGCAAAACTTCCACTGGCTTCCACAAGAGAAATACCGGAGTAGCAGATACATAAGCTAATGTGTTTATACAATCTGCCTACCTGCCTTTGAAAGCAAGATCAGCTCCCCCCGCTCACAAGCTCTACCTCCTCTGCCAGCAGTGCACAACTTGATACCATCATAAGGCCCTCCATGATCTGGGATTGCTCCTTGCATTTGGGGTGCCTCCTTGAAACCTGGCTGCTAAACCATTTCCTTCACCTTTATGAAATCCTTCCTAAAATCTCCCTTCTGTCAGCACACCTACACTCAATCTGTGTGTAGGATGTGCAAATAAATTTAAATAAATATTTGTTTTCAATTGTTAACAGAAATAGCAAGGTATGCACATCCAGGGCTTAGACACACAAACAAGATCCCACAAGGTAACGAGTTTCTGTTGAGCTGCAAGAATTGCCTGGATGCACACTGTTCCCCCCACAGCATTGCAAGGTGAGTCAAGTTAACCTCACACACCTGCACAGTGAGCTGAGCCCACTCCAATTACCATGCATTTGTTGGAGGCTAAGAGGACACACGTGGGCACTACCACGCATCAGCTGGTACTTGGTAACCCTTTGGTACAACTTGTTCATCCAAACTTGTTATTGTTACCCTGGCATTTCTCACAGGTAGTTTCTAGAATTGTAATATAATAATTTAAAATAAGTGTATAAACAGATGCTATGAAATCAAGGAAGTGGGAACCTAGTAGTTCTATTTTAAAAACCCTTTAGACAGACGTGCTTATCTTTTAATTAAAAGTTAATAAATTATATTTTAAAAGCCTATTTACAAATTATTTAGTGGCAACTAAACATCATGAGATGCACTTTTTACAGTTCTTAGGGCAGGAGAATATGTCAACAAGAAAAGTGGATAAGCTAAGAACACCATTCCAAAACACTGATGGAAAAATTAAACATCTGAATTTCACTCATCTCTCTCCAAATGCGTGCTTGTGAGCTCAAATTTTCCTATTCAATCGGTGGGCTAGATTCTGCCTTCATTTATCATATCAGTAAATTTCCACCCAATGCCAAAAGCTGTGAAATGCCACCTTATTATACACCACAGCTCTTTGTATGGCTGGCAGAGTTTGCCCAGAAGTTCCATTCAGTCTTTCTCTTGCTAAATTAGGTGCCTTCAGTGCTGATCTCCAAGAACAGTTGCTCATTCTGAGCACTTTTTATTCTGAAAATGGGTTCCTTTTTTTCATCCGTCCCCCCCTTTTTTTTTATTAACATGTCCACACTGTTACTAAACATAAAGGGTTTCTCAAGGAACCAATTTACCACTTTTGTTTGGGTGTTATGTGGATGTTCAGAATAGAAATCAAGAGTACAAAAATAGATTTTCTTGATTTATGAGACATTCCTGTTTTCAATTCACCATCAGTATGTGCAGACACGATGCAGTCAAGAAATGAAGCATCTGGTTCTCCCACGTTTCATTTATGAACTTTAGCACCAGATGTAAATCATTCATAAAATCCCAAAGTGTTGGAAGAGTCTCTTCCTTCATTTTAACAAACATATATTCCAAGTACTGTACCTAACACTTCACATCATTTGTTACAAGTGATGGAATCTGAATTTTAATGACTTCCAGATATAAATTTCAAGAAATAAGGAAAGAGGAAGAAAAACAGGTAAGTGTGGCATTCCTTGTTCCTGACCATGAATTCACTTTGAAACCAAAAGGTGTCACTTTAAGTTATTATAAACAAACTCTACATGTTATTACCTGCACACAGAATGTTCTGAAGAGAACAAATCTATTACCTTATATCTATTCTTTTCCCAAATCCTTTCCATTAGTGTCACATTCATGTCAGCAACTGCTGATTCAACTTCAAATCTGAATTGCTTTCCTATTCTCATCCACCAATCACCCTCTCCTCCTTCAATCCTCCTTTCAGTCCTATTTGTTCAGAGAGCCCCTCTTGCCTTTCTCTCTTACATATGTAATCCCTTCCTCCTCCCTTCCCACTCCTTTGTTTCACTATGTGCATTGAATTTCATAGGATAACTCACACTTTGGGAATTAAGCACCTGCCAAAATAATTATGGGATCAAGGCCTATTCTTTATGTCAGGCAAACCTGTCTTCTTTGCGTACAAGAATCCTTTCAACAATATGCATTAGACAACGCTTTCAACAACAAATCAGTCTTTTCTGGCCCTTTTTAATACTGCATTTCTTACATATTAATTTAGCTGCAGAGTTATCAGGCATGGGTTTCATGCTCTGAGGTTTCATGCCTTACAATGTGGCAAGCTGAGGAAGTGCTAAGGAGGTGCACAGCAGATACAGCAAGAAGACTCCTTTATAAAGGACCTCTTAATGGAGAAACCTCTAGATGAGGGAACAGAGAAGGCAAGAGGATTCACAGGACCACAGATCTTCCCTTCCCAGGTTGCTGCTTTTCTGCCATTCAGAGCAGCTCTCTTTGCTGTCCTCTCTCACTGTACAGTTGCTTAACTGCTAAACCTCTACATGAATGGGTGCAACTAGCCTCAGTGCACAGACATCAGCAGTAGAAAAACAGGGTAATATCTAGATAGTTTCAGTTGTAACAAACCCTTGTATAAACTTTTTTTAAAGGAATTTTCCTTTTACTGCAGCAATACCTGGCATTTTTTGGACATTTTTATTAATACCTAGCAAACTAGTCACTGCTGGAACTGAGCGCCTAGATAACACCACATTTAGTGCCGAGAATGGACTTGAGACAAGGAAGAACTTTCCCACCAGTGGCTAGGCTGAAGGTAGACTACATGAACTGATGGGGCTGTGGAGCAGCCTCCAGATATCCCCCAACCTGATGTGCAACATGTTCTGCGAGGACATGCTGGGAACATAAGTTGCTTTAGTCAGGCTGAGAATGCAGCAGGGGCAAATCCAGGGGCTGTAAATCTCATGCAGAGATCACAGCTGCAGCCATAGCCCACAGTTTATAGCACTAGCTGTAGATCAGTTGCTTGGGTGACTAAAGCCCTTGGCCAGAGAAGGATTCTTTCCAGTCTCTAGCAGCCTTGTTCTCCAGCACAAACATCAATTGTTCATCTGCTGCCCAGGAACAGTTAGTTCCCCTTAAAACTTGAGGGGAAAAAAAAAAAAAAAAAAAAGAAAAAAGAAAATAATACCTTTTCCAGGCAAAACTCAGCAACTCTTGAACCAGAGCAGATGTTCAAGAGTTTGGGGAGAAAAAGTTGCACTGTACAACTTAAAGCATCAAATGAATGATACTGTATCAAATCAAAACTTCAGGGGAGATTTAGGTGGACACACTATGAATGCTGAAGCTGAAATTCAGCCCGAACATGGAAAGTTAATATCTCCATTCCTGAGAAATGTGATACAGGAACTTAACTGCTAAGCATCTCAGCCTCCTACGTCACCCCGTGGCCAGGAGCATAGCTGACAACCCCTGGGACATTGGCTATGGGAGGCAGAGAGCCCAGAAACCACCAGCACCTCCCCTCTGTGGCCAGGGCATGCCTCTGGCAGGTGTGAAAGCTGAGCTGTCCCAGAGCTGCACCTTACAGCCTCTAGCCCCGGCGCCAACCAAAACCAGTGTCTGACCTGGCAGGGTGGGGGGCTGCATGTGGCTGCAAATGCTAATGGATTGATCAAACCAGGAGGAAAGGTACTCCATGGGTGGAAAACAGCATTTTTTAAAAAGCATGTGGGTTTTTTGTTTTTGTTTTGGGGTGGTTTTTTTTGGTTTTTTAAGTGACAGTTTTAAAATACTCTTAAAACAATTTAAGATTTTCTACTATAAGACAAGTTTTGGTACAAATTTCCAATATTCCTTCAATCAAAAATTTTAAAAATTATAAAATTTTAAATTATAGTAGAAAAAACATCAAGACCACTTTTTTTCTTAGAAAAATAAAAAGAGGATAATTTTTCTATGGGTAATTTTCTATGGTTCCTGGTTTGCTTCCTTACAACCCAAAATTAATCTAATTCATTACTGTATGGAGACTGATCAACCTTCAATCATGATTGCCATGTATAAATATAAAAAGGTGATCAGTTGTACTCCAAGAGGTTTCTCTGTTAAAGATGATAATTCCAAAACTCATAACTATGTCTTCCTTGCAAAAATTTGAAAGTTTTAACTATGCATATGTTTATAAGGATACTGTCTTTTCCAGGCTCCTTTTAACTTGGGTAGTTTTTGGTAATACTAATGTTCTGTAAGCCCTATTGACATGGAATGGGTGTCTTTTTCCATAAGTAGTTCTTGATGACTTCAATAAACCAGTAATGATGCAAGATTCTTAATTTCAGTGAGAGTATCTGACTATGGCTTCTGTGTTCTGAAAGTCACTAGTGGCAAACAGTGAATACTGTACAAATTCATCACCATTAAATTTTTCTTTTCTTTTTTATTTGACCTAAACTTTAATTTATTTTCAAAACAGGCATAACTATTACACCTTTATCATATTTTCTCTTTTTCATTTTATCTATAGCAGCAATCCAGCCAAAGGAAAAAAATATTAAGAACAACATCAGTTCAGATAAATCATGCCTGCTATATGGGAAATACCACCAATTTTATTTAATTCCCTGCCTTCATACCACGTCAAAGGCTGCAGCCTGGGCCTTTCAGAACTCTAAAAACACTACTTACAGTCTCATCTTAGACCCACAGTGCTTGGGTGGTCTGTCTCAAACTAACCAAGGCAGGAATACCACCTCCTTGATCCATAATGCGCTCATCCATTTCCCTTGTCTGCTCAGACATCCCACGCCAATGATTTATTTGCAGAGGTGAAACTAGAAAAACCTCCCCCCTTCCAAACACATGTAGATATACTTTTATAAACTGCCTGAAATATTCAGTAACTTCCCAGTGGGGAATGGGCTTTCTCCCTCCCTCTCCTATGTGTTCTATACGGTTTCCATTATTATTTGATAAATGTGTTATGACACACTATTTACCTCGGTCAGCAGCTCTGGGGAGCTTTGTGCAGCTTTGCTCCCCACCTCTGCCACCCACTAGATATTTCACAAATAAATCACATTCCCAGATTAAGACAATACAGTTTGGTATGGGAAAGGAAGAAGAGAGGTAGGATAAAATTTGCTGTAGGAGGCTTTGGTTTCATTTCTCTCTTCCACTTCTGAGCCATGTGGAGCTGGTCCTCAGCCTGTAACAGTGGTGCTGTCTCAGTCAACTCCTTTTTTCTTTCAGGGGTAGGAAGGCATTCTCTGTTCAATGTGCTAATTCTCCATGCTTGAGGTTCCCAGAGAAATATTCAGAGCTCAGTTTTTGGTACAGGAAGGGGCAAGTCTAAGTACATCTCTTGTAATGCACATGTTCACAGGTATTGAAACAATCTTTTCCAAGGGCAGGAAGTGAGCCAGGATGTACTGTGTGAAAGAAGGTTTTCAGTCCTCTTCTGCTGAAAATTAAAAAATATATTTAAGGTGAATGATCACAGAGAGTTTTGTGTGGACTTGCTCAGTAGCATACTACAGGTGTTACCTTCCAAAGTAGTTACCAAATGACATTACTGCAGCAACTGCACACACTCTCAAAATAAGGCTCGTCAGGGAAAACTGAGTGTCATTGCAACTTCTTTTTATATTGATTGGTACCGAAATACCAGGACACCATGAGTAGGGTCTACAGACACAGTGAGTGGTTTGGGAAGCATTTTGAAATCAATGATGCAGATGTGTGTGCACATATGTGTGTGTCTGAAAGGGGCAGCATCAAACCTGATTAAGCCTGTTTGCTAGAAATCTACTGAAAAGATCTTTTGTAAAGTCACAGACTGACCTTCCCAAATCAAACACAACCAGAAGCTCAAACGAAGTTTGGTCCAGGAGAAAAAGCAGCCAGCTCTAGAAACTGAAAGTGCTTCAGAGAACACCACTCTTGCAAATGCTGCCTTGCTAATCCCACCAACGCAGAGCACTATATGTAGAAAAGGCAAGAACTCAATCACAGTACTGTTGATTCCACATTCAGAAAGTATGAATTAATAGCCTCTTTTTTATTGCCATAAATTAAAAATAAAAATAACAAGACTGACTGAGAATCACAGGGTTTTTGCATTTTTTCTTCTGTTTTACAGTTGCAATAATTTTTAAAAATAAGTGAATTATAATAGAAGCATACTAGTATAAGGAATAGGGTGCTAGTGTTTCTGATGACTTCAGAGTGCTTGACAGGGTTCCTCAGTTAAGTTAGTGGAAAAGCAGCTTTGAACTATGCTCAGAGTGAAGTATATAATGGGCACCAGTGCTGTCTTCTCAACATCATCACTCTCAGACAGCCAGACTCCTTGCAATCCTTCTCTGAGCTCACTAAAACAACATGGGGACGTCCTCCCTTCAGGGCTATGTGGCTCAATGCTCATACTTTTCCCCCTTCTCCTTTGCTTGTTTAGAAACTTTAAGGATTTTTGCCCAATATTTCCCCTTACATTCATCAGAGAAGGTGAGAACTATGCTTTTTCACCAATACTTCCAGGCTAGGTTTCACCTTTCAGTTCAGATAAGTCAGTCTGCAAAGAAAGTAGAGCAGTCACAGACTTTCTGTCCTAGTAGTTCTAAACATCAGCCCTCTGTGCAGGGATGCAGAAGCTGCTACTGGTTCCTATTCTGTACATCCTAGAATAGAAACCAGTTACAGAACAGTGCCTGCTAACTGCATTTGCAGATGCAACAAAGCTTTTCCCATCCCCTACATAGGTTTGGAATATAACTCCTATCCCTTATGTCTTCTGCTGATATTAGAGGGAAATATAAATGTGCTCACATTTATAAGCAGTAACCTCATTAATATGAAATGTGGGTATTTCTCTATGAACATAGAAGAGTAAAACCCCAGTAAAAGCATCCCTCCAAATTCCAATATTAAGGAAGAAATTTGGCAAATTTTTGTCATAGGTAATATTTAAAGATTTGAGTTATGTAGTGAATAGAATGCTATATTCTGACAGATTACAATTATATATTGCATAAAGCAAAAAAACATAGTATGCTGATGTAAATGGACATGGCACACTCTACAGCTGATAATTCCTGTCTGTGTCAGCAAGAGTAGGAAAAGAAAAACAAATCACAGGAAAAATCCTACCAGATAATTTAGAGATAAGAATTAATTACTGGCAAAAAATTTAGAATATCAGTTTGATTTGGTAACTGACTCAAATGCCAATATTGGGTTTCAGCATAACAATTTATATTTCTGTAATTATTGAGTCCAGGTTGTCATGATGTGTGCTCCTGTGTCTTTGTTTCTCCTTAAGCTTGTTGAAGACATGAGCAAATTTACAGTGATAAAAAAGAAAATCAAATCCACCTCAACATGCTATTATAATGGAATAGCCAGATTTTCACTTTCTGTTCATGAGTTGGTTAAAATATAAAAATAATTAAAGTAAAGCAGGGGAAGTATACATGTTACTTTCCTAATAAGAAGCAGGATATTTGTAAAAATCACCAGCCTAAAAAATTAGCCAGATATTATGGACAGTTACCAAATTTCAAAGGTTAAACAATGGGACAAAAAAAAAAAAAGGAAATAATTGTATGCTGTGATAATTTTTGTACTTATTCTTGCCACTTACATATTTAAAAAATGAAAAAGTTTGTCAAAGCAGTCAGATTATTTCATCGGAAGACAAAGGAAACCCCAATGTCACACAAATGTTTATCCTATATCCCTCATTTTCCCCATCAGAACAGAGCCCCAGCAAGGAAAAGATAATTCTTGCTATAGTTAGCCCAGGAGAAAGCTGTTTGACTAGCCAGCTAATTTTGGCTTGCTGAGGGATAATTAGCATAAACTATTTTTTTCTAGCCACTTACTCATTTTCATCAAACGTACGGGAATTTAAATAGGGACTTCCACTCCTCAATCAAGTTTGTCAAACCTGGGCCTTGTTTTTGACTGACTTGGCTCACAGCAGACAAACAGTATTGTTGCACAAACCTTCATTCCTAAGGGAGATGAAGCAGAAGCTTAAGTGCTTCTAGAAAGGGGCATAACCTGAGTAGTCAGAATATGGTTATAAATTAAACAAAGCAATTTGTTGAACCTAGACAGAACTGAAAGATTTTCACCAGGAAAAGTGAATCCTGGTTTGTAGTAGATTTGTATTGCAATTCCTTTTTTTCCACGCCTCTTTCTGTCAGTGTGTACCATAGCCTAGTGCAACATCACATAAAGTCTCCACTGGCATCTCATTATTCCACTTCCTCTCTCAAGTCCACAAGGATGACCAGGTATATAACAGGCCCAGACCCTTCTGTGACTGTGGGGCAAGGGGCAAGCCGTGCTGTGCTGAGCCGAGCTGGCTACCAGGCCAGCCAGGGCAGGTGGGGCCGTGGCCAGCACAGCATGGCACATGGAGCAGGTGATGGCTGCATCAGAATTACAGCCCTTTTTTCAGGAGGGTGCAAAAGATATGTCCCAGCTTGGTACAAACACCAACTTTTAGGAAATGACTTAAAAACTCTGTATTTCTACTACCTCAACAAATTTAATGGAGAGTGGCCAACAGCTTACACAGTTAGTAGGGGCAGGAGCTGATAGACAGGGAAACATCATGACAGCACGTCTTACTTCCTTAAAAAAGAGACTAAAAGAGGAGAATCATGTACACCTGATTGTGAATTATTTCCTGCTGCTAGGCTGTGTTTCTGTGACCCCAGCCATTTAATATGTTTGCTTTTCCCTATGCTGTCTAATAGCAGTTTGGCAGCCACCCTCCCTGTGACAATGACTCAGTGTGCTGCTTTTCCTGTCTTATTCTATGAAACGCACCACTTGATGTGACTAGCATAGCTCATTTTGATGAGTTACAGAGCCAGGAAATATGAAGAAAATGCAGTTTTCTGAAGGATGAAGTTCAAACAAATGTTAAAAAAAAATATAGTTTAAAAAAATTATTTGTGTTAAAATTGTGTATATGGTATAGTTCATGTCTACCTACCTACATGGTACAAAGTCCTTTCTCTGTGTTAATATTCATTACAACATGTCTGCATAATCTGGAAGATGGGTGGGGTGAATACATGGAAGGACATTCTCTCTGTCGATGGTACACAGTTAATATGGATTTTCTGACATTCTTGGAGAATCCTCATAATATTGAGCCTCATTTTCTATATCCTAATATGCAATCTGTAACTTCTGCCTTTATTTTCATTCACATTTTAAGAAACTTGTATTTTAATTTGGTAGGTCCAATTAAAAAAAAAACAACTTTTTTGTATTAAAAAAACCACCAAAAAACCCCCTCTGAATCCACTTTTTCCCTTTCTATCCTAGAGCTATAACTACAAAAATATTCTTCCCCTATATGTGATTATAAATGTTTTTCTTACCTACATAGGAAGGGAAAACTATATGGATTTCACATTTCCTCTCATAGGATTATTTATTATTGGGAAAGAAAATGGCTAGAGAAAGGGAGTTGCCACAACCTTCCTCCTTTCTCTGACCTCAAGCAACTACCAACTCCTCCAACAAGAGAAGAATAGGGAGTGGAGAAGAATCAGGACAATAATACCGCTCTTTGCACTGCATCTTAGCATTGTTTCGCTGGATTGAAGAAACTTCCCTCTGCTACAGCCACTCCTTCACCAAAGATGTGGAGAGGTTATAGATGCTTTTATTACTGTTGTATTCTTTAGAATGCAGGAAAGTTTTCTCATCATCTCCCTTGACAAAAGCTGGGAGATCAGGAATGCGAGGAGAGCCTCCCCTCCCTGCCTCCCCTGCCTGGAAGGTTGCATTGCCACACACATCAGGAGATGTGTCGCATTTCTCCTCATTCCTCCTCCCAGGAGCTAATGGTGAAATAGAGAATGTTTGTGGGTAATACCTCAAAAAAATCACTGCTTGCTGCAGAAAGGGCAAAGGAGCTCTGTCTATCAAGGCAGAGGTCATTTGAGCTGGACAGCAGCAAGAGCCAAACTGACCTGGCTGGAGATTCTTTGCAGGAAGCTGCAGCTACAACAGCCAGGCCACCAGTGAGCAGTGGATGAATGTAGAGCATGGTCACTACAGCCTTTTTCTTCCTAAAGGCAGAGAACATAATCAAACTGAACACCATCACCTCCTCTCCAATTACGACCAAGTGCACGCACTATAGAATACTCTTCTGAATAAAAATAATGTACTTATTTGAAAATAAAGCATGATTTTTTTTTTTTAAGGAAATGGCAGAGAACAAAGTGCACAAGGCCAAACTTTCTAATAAATGAGATTTATTGTGGGAAAAAAAAGTCTAATAATTACATTTTCAGGGGAAAGGTCATTATTACTTAGAAAGAGGTTAATAGAACAATATTAATGGCTTTTTACAGGGCAAAAGAGATAGATGCAGCATTAATATGAATGAAAACAAGAATGAAAATGCTCCCTGTTACCAAAGTTTAGACTGAAATTTCAGAAGGTCAAATTCATCTTTCATATTCCCCAAAAATAAAGAATTAGACAGTATAAAATGTTATCAAGCCTTTTAATTCAACAAGTTTAACAGAAAGTAGAGAAAGAAAGTGATCAGAATTTTAGCCTGAAGCCAACAATTAGAAGCATGGCTCCAGTTCTGTTTCTGGGAGACTCTAAGGGAAGATTGTTGAAGATAAAAGTCAACATGAGTCCTTCATTGAACTTTTACTAAAGCAATTGCGGCAATTCTATCTATTTGGCCCATATTTTAGATTAGAATAACATTCTAAAGTAATGAAAAATTGCCAGAGATAAAAATAATTTCAATATACATTAATGATAATATTACATTACACATCTGTAATGCTGTCCATGCAAAAATCTTAAAATACTTTATAAACACTTAATTAAGCCTCCCAACACCCTGAGAAGTAGATGATTTTTTCTCAACCACTCCTCAACTGGAGAATCTAAGGCATAAACAATTTAAAGCAAAATATTTTCCTCAAGTTATGTAATGACTAGAATTTGTTACAGTCAACCCTATGTGTGGGAATGCAGAAGGCACGTGCAACAAATATTGCCAAAATCAAACAATTTTTCCATCAAAACAAAAAATGTCCTGCACACTTTACCAAGTCTGAGCACCCAAAAATCTCTTAAGTACATCTAATAATTTTTTCCTCGTGAATATCTTTACATACATGCCCAAATACCTATTGTCTACAAATAAATAAAAAGGTAAACTAATAAACAAATTAAATGTGTTTATTTAAAATACATGTTGCAAAAATATTGCACATCTTCACTGACAAAACTAGCAAAATGATAAAAAAAATTACACTCCGAGTATTGTGACTTCTAATCCCCAGCCTTGACCACTAATACTGATTTTCGCTTTTAGGTGCTGTTGAGCGAGGAAGAAAAGAGATATCCAAAGGTAATTATAAAGACGGTTATTATCATCTGTCATACACATGTGTAAACTATTAGCATGTTTTAACTACAAGGCTAAGCAGGATCTGTCTAACAAGTAATTCCATCCTGAATACGCTCAGCAGTACCACACCAGGACTCACAATTATGTAAGTTTGCTATTAAAATGCAAGTTGGAATCTACTGCTAAATCTCCATAGTGACGAATACACTGAAAAGCTGTCCTACTTTGGAAGATTAAATTGACTTTATTTTTGGTTATTGTATCTAAACACTGTAACTTGCTTATTGTACTCTCACTAATTCAGTTTTACTTTACCAAGCACCTCAGACAAGAGAATTGCTGGAAGTCACAGTCATGCTGTGATACATATATATTTAGGACATCATTTCAGAATACTGTAATTATAAGTATTTGAAGTCAAAACTCATAATTGTGCATGATGAGAGAAAACTGGGGAATCTTTTTGTTGAGTGGTCTGGTTGGAAAGTTCTACCAATTCCACCAGTCTCAGCAAGTTTCAAAGCAGATGTCTTTATATTATTTGGGATGCAATTTTGTCGTGGATTTAAATAAAGAAAAATATCCTATGGGTACAATTCTTATTAAATCCTGACGTGAAACTTATTTTACTATTAATACTGCCCTGTACAGTCATTTGAGGAAGATATTGCTTAACATAATATAATGGGGGAGATTAATGTAAGACATTAACTCTTCAGTCCTTTCTCTTATACTGTGTTCCATATATACTGATCAGGTAAAAGGATGGATAGTAGTATCTTAAAGGCTTCCTCTTTTGTGCCTTATTCCTGAGTGAAAAGATGATGTCTAGCCTTCCTCATATTGAATTTATTGGTTTGGTCTATGAGAAAGGGCTTTTGGAAGAAAATCTTTAATATAAGACAAGGTAAATTAAGTTGAGATAGTGCAAAAATTATAATGTGAACGGGATATCACATGACAACACATAAGGGCTTGATTTTCCCCATTCTAAGGCAAGACTGAGTGAAATCTTACAAATCACAGCAGCTCAGCACCACATGGAAATCAGCATCTTACCTAGATGGAAGTGGCAGCTGGTGACTTTGCAAAACAAACCCCAAGATCCCTTCTATTAATGAGGTTCCCACTCACCACAGCTTTTACCAGGCACAACAAAATACTGCAAAGTAAGAACATTCACAAGTTTTGGCTATCACAGAGCATGCAGAGAATCTGCAGAGAATCACACGGGTAGTTCAGCTTCTTTAGCTGCTGCCAACAAAAGCAGCCAAGTGAGAAGGACACACAGATCCGGGTTCTGTCCCCAGCTCTGCCACCTCGTCAGGAAATCCCTCTAATTCCTCTGGTTTCTGCCTGGAAAAATGGCTTTCTGCAGAGAGTTTTAAAGAGAAATGGGAGCTTTAAAAACAGATTTCAGAAACACCCAAGTGCAATTCAGAGTTTTGATGATGAAAGTATTTTGTTTTCTAGGGCTTTTTTTTCCTTCCTTGTTATCTTCATAGGTAGATAAATCACTTATGTTTTTTCAGATAGAGATCTTTCTTAAACATTTTCCTGTGCCTGCCCCTAAAACTGACTTTTGCACAGTCAGTACTGAAATCTACTTATGTTCCAAACTCTGTATTATGTGATTTTGTTGGACACAGATGGATACAAAGGAACAATAGGTGATGCAATATTTTAAAAATAATCTGTTTCAAGTACTTTAATCTTAAAAAGTACTTACTCAATTTAATCACAGTCTTCATAAAGTACTCAAGTTGTCAGTAAGTCTTAACCCTAAAAATGTGAATGCAGAGGGATTTTTATGAGCTGTTGGTGGGGGGTTTTAACTTTTTTTTTTTTTTAATTTATGACTGAGTTGTTGGAGAAGGGGAAATGTCTTATAATGGAGCTGCAGCTGAATGCTTAATTAGGAACAGCTAATCACCTCTTCAAGTAAGCTGGAGAGTTATATAACTGTTACCATTCCTACAGATAAAGACAGTTTAACTTGGCTTCCCATGGAAATAAGTTTTATGTAACAGTTTTGTCTGTCTCTCCATCTTTCTTTTCTCTCTCCTTTACTTTCCCTTCAACAAAAGGCTGAACCATTAGCCAGTTTGAATTTGAGGGCTCCAAAATTATATTCCTGCTGGTTTTATGGAGACAGCTGATGAAATAAGAGAGAAAGACCTAAATCACAGCTCTAGTTTTCTCTAAAAGAAGCAGAGAAAGTTATACACCAAGTTAAAACTTGGTGTGAGATTGCTATTTGTAATGCCTGAGCTGCCAAACAGGTTGACTGCTTTAGATTTCATGTGCTCAATTTCCTTGTACAGAGAAATAAATGAGCAATTTTCTGGCCTAACAGAGCCCAGTAGATGATTGTGTTCTCCTGGGTCTGCGCAGGTCACTCCGCCCTCACTCTGGGCTCAAAACACAGTCCTTTAGGAAACATGGCTACAATAAAATAAAGTTAAATGGTATAAGGGATCTTCCATTTGTTTGATTACTAGTACACTCTATATTGGTTTGTCTTTTATGTTAACTGAAAGCAATGACAAGAGCTGATTTACGATGAACCATCCAGAGGTGCTCATAATTATCTGCTTCTACGTACAGTGAGGCAGAGTCAGGTCTACATTGGGAGTGATTTTGAAAATCAGATTCCAGAATGATAATGATTTATGTATTCCTAGAATAACATCTGCATAGGACAACCTTCCTCAATGGTAAGCCAAACTACTCTGATATTAATAAATCCACTAGTTCAATCCTAGTGCTGTTGACTTTGATTTGAAAATCCAAAGGGGAGAAAATAATTTAAAACAATCATTCATTTTAGCTGTGAAGTATTTTTTTTCATTTTTTTGTTTCTCACAGATGTGCAAGAGACAAATTTTCAACAAAATATAAGCCCAAACAAAAATTCCTGAATTTTCAGAAATATTTGAAAATTGCTAGTATTTGAAGCCAACACAAATCCTGTGGATCATTCTTATCTTCACTGGTGTACAGCAAAAGCCCAGATTGTCACATTTTGGAAGACTTCATATGAAGATTTAAGTATTGTAGCCCATGTTCATAAACAAAGAACCTAGAAGGAGATACATGTCAATCTAGCCAGAATTTGAATCTAGTTTCAGTATTGTATTATTTCAGGAACTTCATATATCATTAGACTGTTGAGGATGAATTTTCTCTCATCTCTTTGACCAGGTCAGTCTGACCAGCCAGGCATGAAACTCATATAAAGTGTGAAACACTTGTGCCACCATTCCATGGGTGAGCTACCATGAACCTACTGACAAAGTGAGCCAGGGGTGCAAATATTTGTTTCCCATAGAAGTGCTTTTCTCAATATTGTTTCATTAACTCTGTGTACTGTTTTACTCTGCTGGTATATGGCTGTGATTTTTTCTATCTCCATTCTGAGTTGCAATGTTCACAACAGGCACATTTTAATATTATTTCAGATAGGATTAAACAGAGAATTGTTTCATGTTATTCAAAAACTGAGCATAGAGACCATCACAATTGTTTCTTTTGAGAGAGAGGTAGGGGGAAGGTATTAAAGCTCATGAGATGGCTGAGCCACATATTTGCTATAGGTACTAAAAATGTTATTTTGGTATGAGGTGAAAAAAAACACTGTTTCTTTACCAAAGGTAAAATCATTAGAAGACTTACAGAAATGCAGATATGTGTATCTCAGCATTATGGTAAGATTGCACAAATCATAATAAGGTGTAGACTCAGAGAATAGCATTCAAGAATCAGTATAGAAGATAAATATAGTATAAACAATATAAATGATCTGTCATTGAAATATTCTCAAGCAATGAAATATTTAGAAAAAATATAAAGATTATTATAATACCTCATATATTTGCATGTAAAGAGTAGTAATGTTTCTTGCATTAGTACAAAATTAATACTTTCATCAAGTCTTTTATCCTGATAAAGATTTTTTTTTCTTATGGCTATAGAAACATACTGAAGTATTTAAATCACCTGTCACATGTAAACCTACTTGAGTACTGACACTTTAAAAATATATAGTGAAATCAGATATCATTTATACTTGCTAGAATTTTTCATGTTGTCTTGTAACTTATGAATGGGGAGGCTAGATGCAGAAACAGTAGATTTTCAATTTTTACCTTTTTTTCTCACCAATTTCCAGAATGTAATTCTGCCCCCAGCTGGTTAAGACATAGCTGACATAGGAGATTGAAAGTGAGTGAATACTGAACCCATGAACTCTGCTTCTTCTCAGATGATGACTACAATTTGCATGCAAAGTATCAGCAGCTTTAGTGCTCAGCACAGGTGCTAATAGATTCTAAGTTCTTTATGTAAGTATATACTGCACCCTCTTCATTATGGCACTAATAGCTCAAAGGTGAAACTGTTTTCAGGAAACAGAGTTCATTGATTACTCCTACAGAACATTACAATTAATGACATCGGCCTGTGGTAGTCGCTACACCTGTATCAGATCAACTGAAAAGTAGAAATTTAATACATTGGTTCCACCAATAGATTCTAGAAAGTCGCATACATTTACTGCCTGGAATGGATTTTTACACACTTATGTGTCTTCCTATTGCTCTTTTTTCATCAGATTCTTAGGCTGTCTTTTTGCAAACAGAACACATGTACTGAAAAATTTATGTGACTTTCACTTATTGTTCATTTATAACTGCAGCCCATCTTTATCTCCCAGGAAGAAAGAAAAACAAAGGAAAAAGGAAAATACAGCAGTAGAAAAGCAGGGATAAGTTGTTATTATTGTAACCTTTTGAAACAAAAGCTGTCATTCACCCTTCAACCTCTCTCCACTATCTTCTATCATATTTCAGGACATCTTTTCTGATGTAGCTAGAGAATAGATTACAAATACCTTCAAATTCATCTGACTTACTTTCCATTCCATATATCACCCTTTCATATGCAGCAGTTTCTGTCACATCAGCAATCCATTCCCTCAGTAGCAGTCCTGATGCATCCTTTCAGGTTCTCAGCATCAGTTTTCAATATCATGAGACTAAAGGGGGAAATGCCAGGAAGTTTAGCCCCTGTATTTAGACTGTATATTCAAATAAATAAAATGGGTGAGAAAATATGGT
This sequence comes from Phainopepla nitens, assembly GCA_013400175.1. Classification (NCBI taxonomy): domain Eukaryota; kingdom Metazoa; phylum Chordata; class Aves; order Passeriformes; family Bombycillidae; genus Phainopepla; species Phainopepla nitens. The sequence goes on from VXBQ01013868.1 coordinate 1,103,351, forward strand.
GTAAGTGAAAATGGTCATTGGAAACAGTTTTCATAGAACAAGACAAAAAGCAAAAAAAAAAAAAAGAAAAAGTAAAAGGAAAAGAATGATTTAAAAAAAAACAAACAGATTTAGCATTTATGCAAATATTAGCATAAGTACAAAGTATTAGCAAAATGAAATGGTCCCACTGGATGTGTAGGGCCCCACTGGCTGATAGAGTCTGGTAACTGCTGCTTTACATACTTTTCTGTTGCCTCCATACCCTGGTGTCCCAAGCGGACTCAGAGAAGAGGGCAGCCAAGAGAACCCACAGTCCACCTGAGCCATGCAGAAACTGAGCAAGTCGAACAATATATGGTGAAATTTAGCAGAACACTACAGGAGCATAAATGGTAAATGAGCTTAGTGAGTTTACATAGCAGAGAAGTGGAATTACAGCATGGAACAGAGATGTTGAGGGAGCACATGATTGAAGCAATGGGATGTGAATACTGAATCCATTAGCCTTGACAGAAAATCTCTGGTATAGGTTTGGGAAGAAGCAGAAGAAGGAGGAGTTCTGCTGGGAGGTGAGCAGGGGACAGATCCAAGAGGAACAAATGGCTGCTAATGAGGAATGCTGCAAACTGCAAACTCACAAAATTACTCCTTGACCAAGCCCAGACCTGACACTGAAGATGCCAGAAGAGAAAATTGAACATATACCTGAAGTAGGAAAGAGCATACCCCGTCAGACGCATCATGAAATTACTGGATATCATAAATTTATCAGGAAAAAGAAGTCTGTCTCTAAGGATGTAATAGTGAGACAGAGCTGACACAGCATTGTGGGAAGGAGATGAATATCATGCCTGACAGAAGAGAAAGGTGGAATCCTGGTCAATATTTGCCAACTGAGAGGATAAAACAATCCCATACCCAGGTTATGAAACTTTTCAAAACTACTGCAGTCAATTTTAAAGGTTTAATTTCTCTTTACCATTTATCTAACAGCTGTAGTACTGATTTTCAGTTTGGTCCAGAAAAACCCTGTTGCAAGTGAGCTTTCCTCTTACATTCCATAGCAGTTCGTGTTTCTTTGTTTTCCTCTACCTTTTGCTTGTCACATAGCAGTGCTTAAGAAAAGTGTCCAATCAAATAAGCACCGGAAAAGCTATCTTCTCTCCATTGTCCTTTTTGAAAGGTCTCTTCATTGTGTCTTTCATTAGAGATGACCAAGAGATGAAAGTAGGGAGGGGCTGAGCAAACCTTAAAGACATTCAGAATAAAATTCATTTGACAAATTGCCAGGCTTTGAACTACTGTGTCTGCAGAGGGAAAAAAAAAAACCAAACAAACAAACAAACAAACAAAAAAAAACCAAAACAGAAACAAAAAAAAACCCAAACAAAAAAAACCAGAAACAAAAAAAACAAACAAACAAAAAAAACCACAACCAAAATGTCAAAATGTAAAAGCAGATAACTTACAGTCTGACAGCAAGGACTCTCAAAACAAGAGAAGTGTTCTGCATTAGGTCTTATGTTGAGATTATTTTTCATGGGGCTAATTTCCCTACTTATTCATCAGAATGCAACTGCCCAGACCGACACTAATGGAAAATTTGGGTCATATTTTGAGCTTAAATTATATTACTAAATACTTGCAAACTATGTAAACTGCAAAGGCCACTAAAAGCAGCAAGACTCACCTGGGTAATCTGACACATTTCCAGTCTGAGGATTTTTATATGCCTTTGAGGCTTTAAATGTAAAGCCTACATCCCTATTATAATCCTAACAGCTCTGGTTCTTCAGCTCTCTTTTTCAGTGTTTCCTTGACACATCACCACACCCTCCCACACTACCCCTAAGTTCTTTTAAAATCTTGGAATAATTTGTGGTCAAAACTAAATCCAAATTAAGTCCATCTGGGGAAAGTAGAAAAACCCTGAACTCCACCTTGTTGTCTTGAACATCGTATGGTTGCATAATAACAAAATGCCTTTGTTCTCACAACTAAAGTATGCATCAAGAATCAAAGAAGCAAGAAAAAAAGGGAATGTTCCAAGCTATTACTGTAACAATCCAATTACAATGCCTATCAAACTTAACTTCACAGGTTATAGCTCCTAATTGCCTGACAAAAATTGACACTTCAGTCGCAACAGCATAATATAATCAGAGTCCAAATTAAATTTGATCGTGGGCAGAAAACGATGCTATCATTCGGCGGCATGGAAACAGGAGATCAACTAGCATGATATCAAGGATCAGAAATGAAAATTATTCATTAATGGCAATAGTTTTCTGATAATGGAAATGACACAGTTCAGACGGCTTCGTAAAAACACTATTAATTAAAAAGATGATAGACCTAACAAGGCATAGAAACCAGTGGAACCTTTCTCTGTGCTTGTTAAGGTGAAGGATGACAATGTTTAAGAACAGAAGTTTATGCACTTTTGTGAAAAGTATTCCGCTGATTCTGTAGCAAGTTTACTGGTTCTTGCTTAGTGAAGCATCTTTCTCTAGGGTGCTATGTTAGAGGGACATAAAAAGTGTCTAAGGCCATAATATGGCATTGTAATAAGCATGAATACTACCAGCTATAAAAGAGAAGGGTCCAGTTCATAAAAAAGTGCACATGGGATTTTTTGCATACTCCCAAGAAAATAGTGCAGGGATAACTATTTTATTTCCCTGTGCAAGCAGAAAAGTCCCCGGTTCACTTTTGGGAAATACAGAGGTGCTTTATGCTGGAAAGAGAGCAAGCCAAAAATCCACCCTCAAAAGTTTCCTTGAGCAAGAAAAGACAAGGCCAGTGCCTCAGACTACTGAAGTTCAGACAATGCCTCTGTTCCTTACACAGAGCTCCAGATATTACCACAATAAAAACCTCCAACACGAATGCAATGCCACAGGCATTGTGTTTGAAATAACGCTCTCAAAGGGGTGATCGCTGTACCATTGAAACCACTGGGTGGTTCTGCCAGGGCCAGAACAAATCAAACTGCAGCCGTCCAGTTTGAGGAAGAAAAGGTCTAATGGCTGCTAACCATCTCCATGATCCACTCCCAAGTGCTCCGTCCGTCCCACCCTGCCGGATGGGGCACTGCCCAGCGCACAGGACTCAAACTGCCCTTGAGGACCGTCAACTCTTTCATCTTCAGTAGCTGAGAGAAGCAAGAGGCATCTCCTGCTGCAATTCCTTGCTCCACAGGCAGCTGCTTTGGAAATGCACAAGCGTAGGCCTCTGAAACTTCTTGCTGTGGGAAACCAAAGATTCAAAAGTCTGAAAAATAAAGGACTTTCAGAAGGAACAGAAGGGAAGGACAGGCAAAGACAGATGTACCCTTGGAAAAGGAAACTCAAAGCAGAGCCTCCTGACCCTAGAATACAACTACAGTACATTTCAGCAAATCAGAGACTCAGTAACTAATCTCATGTTCCTTTGCTTGTCTAACTGTGGGTCACTTAAATCCACAAGGTGTCATCTCCATCTGCCTTTAAACTATATTCACCTGATAACCAACACACTTGAAGATCACCTCACTTGTTAAAAAAGAAAACAAACCAAACAAAACAAAACAAAAAGAAAAACCAATCCAACAAAAAAAAATCCAACAGAAAAAAAACCAAACCAAACCAAAACAAACAAAAAAAACCTACAAAAAACCCCCACAAAACCATAAAATACTTAATACTGATCTATTTGAAGCAGCTCAAAAAATTAAAAACATGCAAAAAAAATGGATTTTTTTTAACCTTCTCCAATTATTTAATAGCTCTTTTACAGAACACACAAGGCTTGCTTGAATTGTCAACATTGTTTTTAAATATAAAATCTTTTGAAAAACCTTTGAAAAACCCCACCTATTTTTTTAATAAAATAAAGGGGGCAATGATATTATGTAAACAATATATGATCGTTGCACTGTACCTGTAAGAGCTCTGGGGCAGGTCATCCAGTTTCAGTGCATTTTATTGAAATACTCTTTAGCTCTTTGAACACAATTATTTAGGCCAGATGCAAGGAATGTTAGAATTCAACATGTAGACAGCTCAGGTGGAGACATACAGGGTAATATATACGAATGGAGGAAACAGATCCTATAACATCAGCTGGCGTGACATTAAACAACATTGCAGCTACCATATGATTATCTCTTGGTTCAACAACTTTACCTCATGAGAGGGTGTTTGAAGATACATCGAGAAATTTTAAAACAAAATATATCAATATTTTCATGCTTTTTTTCATGATGTATCAAAGTTCAGAATTAGGAAGAATGAAGAACAAAGAAAGAAAATAGAGACCAGAGTTTGTGTTGTTTGAGGTTTTTAAATAAATATTTTAATTATATAGCTTATTATGTATTCTGAGCAATGATGTAAACTCCTTTCTGATAAGAGTGGCACTGTTCAGCAGCAAAAATGGGTGTAGTTATCCCCACAGCAGGGACTTTAACACAGAGGCAGCCAAAACCCAAGTCCATTGTGACGATTAATCCTGCAGGGTAAAGTTATAGACTGAGTCATCTAATGGACAAATTCCTCCTCTAAATTCCAGAAAATTAAATCCCATGCATTCCCTTTAAGCGTTCCAGGGTCAGATCCACACCCACAAACTCTCAGGCTTGATGGGAATTTTCTGACGAAAACAGTTACAAGAAATGTCAGTTTATTTGTTTTGACTGGGCATAGTCTGGCAAAGGTAGTGTTATAGGAAAAAAAGAGAACTAGAACATCTAGACTAACAAACTAGTCAGCAGTCAGGATGCTTTGCAAACTAACAAAAGGATTCCATGCCCTTGTCTCTGCAAGGTCTCATTTGGGGCTCACTGTTGATCCCAGATTACTGAATCACCTTTTACTTCACCATCTGTTTGTTCATCACATCTCTCTTTACTGTGAAAATTTCGAGTGGTCTTGAGTTCATGCTACTGACAGCTTAACATCTCACATGAAGCAAAAGCCATTTCCACCTTATCTCTGCTAACAGCATAAAACCAAAACAATTACCTTTCTTTAGTTCAACCCTGGCCAGAGGAGAATCACTGTAGAAAGAGATTCACCACTCTGCATCCCACTGCTGTTGACCTTGAGGACATAACAGCAGGAAAACACCTTGCTTAGGTAGGGCTGTTGTGGTGGAGAGCCCTCCCACAGCCCCATTGCAGCTCCTGATGCGTACAACCTGAAATTCCTCGGTTTTCCAGCAGCACTCACTGAGACAGGGAACACATAGCATTAAGAGGAAAATAAATAATGAAATTAAGCTTAACAGGGTTGCTGGCCCATTTTCAGGTTCCCCATTCTAAAACTTGCAAGTATCACCATTAGGCACATGTCCAAGTCTATTTCCCTGGTGAATTCAGGCTTATGCACCACTCGAGAGGAGTCTGTTAATGACTACAAAGATCCACAGATGTTTACAGTTTAGACTCAGTGGTGGACCAGGCAATAAGCTTGATCCAGCAATGAAGTTGTTGGACTCTCACAGCAAGCAGAGACATTGTGTCAACTGTCTGCCTGCTCATAGCACGAGGGAGTACCAGGGCAGCTCAGCAGGGCTCCACAGAGCAGGGAAAGGAGTAGGTATGGACTGGAGAGAAGCTGTGCAGGGCCCTGAAAATGAAAGATGTGTATAAAGGAACCAAGCCTAAATAGCTTGAAGAAGCATAAATGAAGTTAAAAATAAAGAGGCCAGGGAAGTTCTTTAACACATATAAAAACACATCTATTCAGAAAATATAAAAATATTTCAAAATCAGATTTACTGTAAAC
>VXBQ01013868.1:1109145-1296645 GCA_013400175.1 Phainopepla nitens
TTTTTTAGTTGCTTGCCATGGGGGGATTTCTTGCAGAAACTTTGGGTGGTTTCATGAATGAATAAATGAGAGAAACAGCTTTTTCCAGTAGGGTTTGGTCTTCAGGAAAATGATAGTAAGAGACAGACAGATTACCAAAAACCTGGAAAAACTGGGAGAAAGTATAAGAGAGGCTTATATTAAGCTTCACATCTTCAGACATGGAAATGAATGTCATATTAAAAAAAAAAAGTAAGAAGGTGTTTGAGGTAAAAAGAAAAAGGAGGAAACAGATAGAAAAGTAAAAAAAAAAAATCAGAGGATACACTTTTTCAACAACACATCAAAGTAATAAGCATCTCTTCAAGCCATGCTTTGACTACAAGTCCGAACTGTCTGCTGATTAGGAATGGGTGTAATAATCTACTTTAAAACAAACTAAAAAGCATTCTAAAAGGAAGAATTCCTAGACACCAAGACCAGCAGCTCTGGAAGAAGGCTCCAAGCCTTAAAAATTGATGGAATTAGAAAATTTGCCAAAGAGGCATCCTTGTCAATGCTAGATTTTAAAGCATGACCTGAGAATGTGCACTGGTCCAAATTAGTTTTCCTTAGAAGTAATGCATTTCTCATTAAAGCACTGTTTTCTGTCCTTTCAGTTAAGATGGTTCCCAGAACTTCCACAGCTGGTGCCAAGGGGTTGTTACAAGATCATAGAAAGCCTTAAGGACGTCTGTGTGGGTGGGCAGCTGATCAGGTTAGTTATTGATTGACCAGATAGCATTAAGTACAAAAATTCAAAGAGGAAGGATGAAAATATTTCTGGTAAGGTGAAACCCTCCATATTTACCGAATAGATTATTCACAACAGGAAATACTTACTTGATGGCTTGATTGCAAAGTCAGGCAGGTCCTCATCCTCACTGACTTCACTGGAGTGCTGACAATTTGCCAACGGAAGATCTGTGCCCCCAAGATAGTTTCTTAATGCAATGGCAAGCTCCTAAATTTATAAAAAGCAAGACATAGGAAATACAAACATGAAATACCTTTTATTCAGTCACTTTCCTCACATATAAGATTTTCTAATATACACAGCTCCAAAAAGGAGAAAGAAAAAGCAGTAGACATGTAAACTCATAACATTCTTCTTCAAACTGAACTCTCATTTTTGACTCATATCTGAAGTGCACCTACAGTATAAAAAGGGGAAGCAGAATAGCTACTGAAAAGTAACCTCCTTTAAGGGCACAGCTGTGCTGCAACTTTCCTTGACTTTCTGCCTGCCTGAGACCTTAAGCACTTAAGACTTGCAGCACAATTTTAGATTCAGAGCCCTGCCCACCCTCTGCTTTCAAAATATCCTGTTTTATGTAAGAAGGTTAAAACTGGATGCCCAATCTCCAGTGTGCCCTCTGAAGATGTACCACTCTACCCTGTGCTACTGATGCTAAAAAGAGCTGTCACCAGAGAAGATAAAGGGATTTCTGTGATCACACGGCTTTTCCAAATTCAAGCTCACATCAGAGAGTTAAGGAATGTCTTTGCATGGCACCTGCTTCCATATTTACTGGAGTGACTGCAATCTAAATATTGGCAGCTGATAAGAACAAGAGTACTATACTGTGCCATATAACAGTGACCAGGACTGGCCATTATGATTCAGCAACAGAAGGTCAGAAAACAGAGGGCAAAAATCTGTACAATAATGTATCATACTGGTGATTCCAGCCCTCATGGACCAAAGTATTGCATGACTACATAGTTTCTGTCTGTTCATACACCCTCATTTTACATTCAATTTCTTCAATGATTCAGAAAAGTCTTTCAGTATCAAGTAAGTCAGATCAAAGTAAACATATAATATACATGAACAGGTCCACTTTGTATAATATAAGCAATGTAATTTCTGTCAGAAAAAATGAAATTAAGAATGTAAAAAAATTTAAAAGTGATTAAAAGCCACGAGGCAGCAAGCAAAAGAAAGGATGTCTGTACTTGGGGGAGAGGGAGGGGTTACTGTAACACACAAAGCTTTTTGTCATCCCACTCAGCCCTCTCTATAGCTTATTGCAACAATAACATCTTAGATTGCAGATACTATTCTCTATTGATACTTAAGGGGCAAAGTCTTTAGATGATACCCATTGCAAATTATTTTTATTTCTCATCCATTTAAGATGTCCATTTATACTCCCTTAAGAAATAGAAACTGCTTTTTTTGTAGACTCTTATCTCAGGTTTGATCAAAGTCTGAATTATAGAAATTACATCCTTTCCCCCTACTTATTTTCACCTGTACATATAAAAGTAGAAGAAACTACTGCAACGAGTGCATGCCACTGTGTCAGGTTGTGGGATGGATATATGATCTAAAAAAAACCTGCTAAAAAGTAGATGTGCCATGATTCGTCAATTAGGTAGTGAAAGACTGTTGGTTTTTTTTTATTTTATTAAAGCATAAATAGGTACTTCCCCATGGATAAGACTTTATTATACAATGCATAGGAGTTTGCCGCTATCTGCAGGTAAAATACTCTATTACTGAGTAAAGAGCTGAAAAGGGAGGCAAGCATTTAGCTCCTGATTTTTATTGCAGCTTCACACAATTCCATATGAAAATTCCAGATCCAGGCAAGATGAATGAAAGTACATTCAGATCCCTCACATGGGTCTGAGAGGACTGTTTTCTCTCTAATATGATAAGCTGTAGCACACCGCTCAGGACATTTTGCTGCCAGGATCTGCTGGTAACCACGGGCAGGGTCAAGATTTCTCAGAGCCCTCCAAAGCAGCACTGGCACCCTCAAGCTACTGCAGAAGCAAAGAATTCTTAGGATCTAAGAGTATTCTTCTGATGCTCAGTAGCCCTCAGATGTCCTCTGAGATGTGACAGGCTGCCAGGTGCAAGGGACACAGAGCTCGTTCCACAAACGCCAAAGTTTTCAGAAAGTCTGTAGACTACCTCAAGAAATGCAGTTCAAAAGGATTATAGACAAATTGTAATTTGTCCCTCTGTCCACATGGCAGGCCTAGAAAGCCAGATGCCACACAGACTGCCCCTTCACAGTCTTCCATCCTTCCACTACATGGCATGTTACTGTTCCCTTTGTTTTCTTTTTTTAGTTATTATTTCATTTTTATTTTTATTCTCTAATTTGTTCTACAAACATGCAATCAACTGAAATGCATTCAAAATTCTGAAGGACAATTGTTGCTGAATTTTCCCCACTTTAAAAGTCATAAGCAGGCTAAAAATTCTGCATGTGCTTTACATAGCTCACTATGTGGGAATACTAACCTCAAAGTGTAAAACACGTTGCAAATAATTTCTAGATTTATAGGTATGCTGCTACAGGACTTTAGCTGTTACAAAAAGTGTCCTAGGAATGTTAGCTTAATTCCTTGGAAATACTAAAGATGACACACTTTGTCTGTCTTGAGCCTGAAATATACTGTTTGAGATTTGTTAAAAATACTGCAAGACAGCCTTAACTACTGTGTGGATAGAAATACGAACATGATAGAAGTCCTTAAACAACACTTAATCAAGCAAGATCATATTGGAGGAGTCATTACAGGAAATATTGACTACAGGAAATGGCATGCCCCACATTATCTCATCAAGGCTTAGATAGTCATCTCGCAGATTTGCACTGCAGAGCTATAATACAGCTCTCTAGCTTGCTATCAAATGCACATCTTCAAGGCTCTGATCAAAAATTAAAGAGTCACTGGTGTTAAACTTTTCCTACCCACCATTTTTTTAACGTGGCCTCAATTTGTGAAAAGCTGACATAACTTTGGGGTTGTTTTCAATAAAGGTTTTCAATATGAGCTGATTTCAGCTTGTGGGTAAGAGATGGGCACCAGAATCACTTAGCACAAAGAGAATACATAACACAAGAGAAAGAAAAACACAAAATATCCGTCACCAAAGTTTCTCCTTTTAACCTTTAAGTGTAGTCAAAACCTAATGACTTGCTAATTATGAGGAGTTTAATGATGCCTCTAAGCAGAGGTTGTACTACAGAGCACAGTGGCCATGAACCTCTAGGATCTGGGGTTACTCCGTGACTTCAGCCTGCAGTGTATTCTCCTCTTCTCCAATTCTGCTTCTGAGAAAGCTTTCAACCCATCACCCCCCTCCCCATTGTTGCTACCAACAGTGAAGGAAACAATTTTGAACTCTGGTGTAGGCTGCTCTCCAGATGGCTGCCAGCTTTTTAAGCACTGAGTTGACTAACCTTGCTCAAAGCAGGTCTGTAGAACACAGTGCTTCAAATATCAGTGTCTGCTGGGATTGCATCTATATATGTGGAGTCCCACCGTTCCCATCACTAGCGTAGTTGAATGAGTGAATCAGGAGCAAGAAGGATAAAATTGAGGAAAATGCATGAGACCTCTCCCTCTCTGATGTTGAATCAGCCCATTAAACAGCAGGGAGCAGCTGAGCATAGATTTTCCTTGAGCTTGCTGACCACTAGAAGCAAATTAACATAACACAGGCTAAGCCTGAGGCTGGGAAAGACCAAGAGGTTGACTTCCATGCAGAGATTAAAAGGACTGTCCTTACTTCAGCCCAGGTAAAAGAAGTGGCTCAGGAAAGAGCAAAGTTAGCTCTCATTAGAGCCCTTTTGTGAGAACAGAAATCATGTGCAATTACTATAATGCAATTACTTTATTATGATAATTATAATGTTCTCATGTATTGACAACAATAAAATCATCAGCCAAACCATCCTGGAATGGAATCACCCACTTTCTGAGAATAAAATTTATGGGGACAGTTTGATGCTGTTTCCCTGGAGTCTGTCAGTCTGACCTCAGCCACAAACAAAGCCTTTCAAATGTAAGGAAATAGTTCTGGGCTATGTAATATCTGATGTAAAGAGAAAAAGCACCATCTTCATTGCTAGCCACAGGAAAGCCTGTTTTCTTTGGTTCTTGGCCCATATAAGAGTTAGTGCATGAAATATAAATTGCTGCTCAACATTTAAGCTTGGCAGAGCCAATTAACATGGCCTTCTCAACACAGGCTCAGAGGTTATTTCAATTAAATCCTTTGTACAAAAGCAGTTGTTGCACACAGGATTTCTTGGTATTTCTGAAAGGCTGTCCTAGGTGGGTAGTTTAAGTTCTGCAATGCATTCATCTCTCCCTTTGATTACAGCAACCTTGCTTCTCCCTTTACTTTTCTGATATCTGTGTCACCCTCCCGTAGCACTGCTGCCAAAGAGATGGCCTGCACCCTCTCTCACCTCAGCTCACTGTTCTGATCAGCTCTCTTGCTCAGTTCCCAATGATCCATCTTACTTCATATTTTTATTCTGTTCCTCCAGGCTTATCTCTTCCATCTTTGGCCAAAATAACATATTCTTCTGCTCTGAGAGCCTACAGAGTTTTTGAAGGATAACTGATTAATGTTCCAGCAAGGAGAGGGAAATTTTGCACACAAATTTTGTAAAAGTGGAATAAAACAGGAGTCATTCAGGAGGCCACGAAGCTGAAACTATTTTCTCCATATTTTTGTAAGTCTCCTAAAGTCATGACACTTCACCCAGTTCCTCAAGACCACAAGGAAAACAAGGACTTAATACTCTACCAACACTGGAAAATCTCGAACTCAGAGTAAAACACACCTTATTTTTAATTTCTTCTAAAGGCTCATCACTTCTGCAAAGTCCACAGAAGTCATCCTTACTATGATTTCCCATACATTTACTATTTAGTTAGATTTCTACTGAGGAAAATAAATGATGTTCATGTGAGGATGCTACTGTGGCTTTCAGCTCCTTGTTGTCCTGCTAACTTCCACTATGAGCTTGGACACACTGCCTATCAGCCCGTGCTCCACATCTCCAGTAGTGCTATAGGGATAACTGTGTTTCCCAGTCCCTTAGCAACTGTATGAGGAGGAATACCCTCCTGATTATATGGTATTAAGGTTCTGAAAAGGCAATAGGGAGCTACCAAAACCTGACCACACAAACCCAATACTCATAGATAGATAGAATACTTCAAATAGATCATCAATAATGTGTGAGGTATCATTGTGTATGAAGATTTGTGTATGTGTATTTCAGACACATCAGCTCTGTCCCATGCAATATGATGAATTTCACTGCAATGCTTAGATGGATGTTGGAAAATCTGATCCCCTGTTCAGAACCATCAAATCAAGCCTAGATAGACAAAAACCATATGCCTGGGGAATATTCTTCTACAATTTACAGCCCAGTAAATATGAAATTATAATCTTTGGTGCACCCGGTGTGCGTGGGACACTAGGTTCCAAACTTCATCAGTATGTGTTACCAAGTATCTGCTAGTGAGATGGATCTAGATCTCTTAAAGGCACCTTCAGACAGTCCACTAGACAATTTTGAGTCTGAAGTTGGAATGATCAGACTTTGGCTGTTCAGTTTGAGGTACACAGGGATTTTTAGGTCTCCGAATTTAGTATTTATTTTTGATTGCTTGTTTCTTGAACCGCTTTCCATGGTAAGGAAAGCAGTTTTCATTTCTTTGAAAATGCAGAAGATAGTTCTAGGAGGCAATTTATTTAGCGCCCTAAAATTACTGAACTTCCTTTTCAAGAAGACGAAATCACCATCAAATTAGGGACCTCTATACAATCTTTATGATGGTACTTCTGCAAACCCATTTTGCAGAGTTGTAAGTGAACAAATAAAATTCTTACTCTTTGTCTTGATTTTTCTTTTTTTAACTCACCAGTCTATTTCTCTCTTAAACCACTTGAGAATAAGTGTGACCACTGAAGATGTGAGCTTGGTGAGATATAGATATTGTGCCCTAAACAAAGATAATACTAATGAATTCACATTCAACCTTTTCAGCCCAGTGATAGAAAAAGATTTTCAGTCACTTTAGCCTGAGCTACATTTGGACTCAGGGTCACCTAAAGAAAAGGACAACACATTCATCTTTATCCTCCTTGAGTTGTGGAACCACTCAGATAATCTATAGTGAGTTGCAAAGTGAAATTAAATACCTTAAGATGCCATCTATCTGATCTCCAATTAAAACATAATCTTTTTAAAGCTGTCAATACCTGCTGACCAGAATCAATAAGGAGAAGATTATGACTGGCACTTCAGTGATCTTCAGGCAGACAGAAAATACTCTGTTGTTGTCAGGTCAGCAGGAAAAGAGGAAAACTGGACCTCAAGCAGAACTACATCCCAGACAAGTGGAATCTGAGATCCTATGCAATGATCCTTCTGGGCAGTTTTGGTGTTTACGGGGGGAAGGAGAAAGGTGGTTTTTTTTTGGTTTTTGGGGTTTTTTAACTATGACGAGAAAAAATATCACACATGAGAGTGTTTTAAAGAAGTAACACTGGAATCTTGAAATTATGAATCTTTAGAAAAGTATTCACAAAAAAAGTTTTACTTTGATCCTCTATATATGTACACTAAATTTCCTGAGTCAGATTCAGCCAATGTCTTAAGAATTTGAGGTATACTGCTTTTTATTTGATTTAAGGAATATAAGCTTAAATTTACCTAAGTAGATCCTGGATATTTCTCTTCACTGCTACAGGAGTTAAAGTTTTAACTATCTGCATCCAGTGTTTGACATCAGTGACGGGAATGATCCCTACTACAGCATGTAAGCTTAGGGTAAGAGGCCTAAAGCACTTCTTTTCCTCCTGACCTACATTAGGATTGCTTTTATTTCTAGGCCAGAATGTAAAGTTCAGCATAAAAAAACTGTTTCCTGGTGTGCAGAGGGCTTAGTAGCCTTTATACCCACAAGCTGTTGCTTTCCTCCAGCCTTCCACAGTACAGATTGTGGCACAAATGCTCCAATGTGCCTGTGAAGTTATAGCAGTCAGAGCCATACACTTATTGTACTGACAGAAACCACCAGAGCACTACCTCTTTCAATGCAATCCATAACTGGTGTTAAGTTGTCCAGCAGTCCTTATAACTACACGTTGAAGAGTGGTTCATACATGTGAATTTTCCTTTTCCTGCTGCAAAAGCCATGAAGTAAGCTCTAGATCCAGAACGAAAGGCCACTGCAGTGGTCCAAACTCACCCAGACCTTTGGACTCGTGATCCCAAGCACTTGCCCTGACAGAGTGTCTGTGAAACATTAACTCTTCACATCTCTATCCATCACTTCCCATCTAAAGAAAAGTGGATGACAAATCTTCTATGCCTCTGCTGACTGGGGGAGAAACGCAAGAATCATTCAAAATGTGGACTTGATAAGCACCTAAAATCAACAGAAGCAAAGCTGGGGTCTGAAACTGTTTAAGTGAGAAAACACTTGAGGGATTGTAGCACAGACATAATATGCTGAAACAGCATTTTAGGTGCTATTTGCATTTAAGTGGGTTGAGGAACGACATATCTGACTTTTCTCACTGTTATCCATGATTTAAATATAAGTTTTAAAGTGGCTAGTTTTATTATAAATCTTTGCATATTTTAAAAATAATTTGGGTAAGAAAATCCCTTTTCAATTAGAACATTCTAAAGTTACTTTCTCAAAAAATGTAGTGGTGTTGTGTTTTCCTGATCACATGAAAACTAATACAGAAGAAGGCATGGCATATAAAAACACAACTGCAAACATGCCAGCATAAAATTTCTGGAATCAGTTTGGCCCTGCTGTTTTAAGAGGGGTGATTTGAACTCCTGCAGATTTGTACATTCTCCTGCAGATTTCTTCAATATTGGTCACTTCTATAACCCATTGGATGGGATTATGACAGCCCTGTTTTGTTCAGAGCACAACTTTTCTCTCTCATTAGAATAGCCGAGACAAAGCTGCCTACAAAATGACTGGGCAGCATTGACATTTTGAAGCACCTCTACTAGTTCATTAGTAGTACAGAAAACGCTGCTGAAATCACACAAACCTGCATCTGGACAAGGTCAGTTTCAAAACTAATTCATTCTACTAATAAATTATAAACATGTGATCTAGTTATTGCAAAGTTAGGGTTGTCAGCACTCAACTAGCAGAACATATAACACCATGATCGCTACCCTACTACGCTCAAAACCTACAAAAGAAGGGCAAAAAAGCTACTGAATGTTTTTCAATACTATGTTTAATAATTTCAAGATTAGCTGTGGTTTTTTACTGCTTTCTTTTACAAATTTTGCATTCAAAAGTAAGGCTCCATCCTCTGAGAATGAGGTCCCTTAAATGGAGGCAACATCTTCCAAAATAGTTTGTCCTTATAGGACTGGTATATAATGAGAAATCATCACTGAAATCAAAATGGAGCTAGACAAAGTAACTAGAAAAAGACTTTACATGCAGAATTTTTCTTAGAAGAGGAAAAATAAATCTTTCTCCTTTTTACTGATCAAGGAAAATGAAAAGAAGGAAAATAATAATATTCCTAATTGGCTCAAAATTTGTCTTATGAATTATAGAAAAGTGACATCCATAAGAGTAGAGCAGAAAATATCCAAAACAGGCTTAGTTCCATGGTAAGTAGAGTGGTCTAGTGAAGAGAAACATCAGGCCTGGGAAAAACAAAGAAGTTGCTTCCAGATTATTTTTGGAGTCTAAATTTAGCCAGCCAGGTTTGAAAGCATTGGCATGTGCATAATGGAAACTCTTGTCCTTTTTCTGAACATGGGGTATCTCACTGTGTGTTTCAAACAGTGTTATAATGGTTCCCCAATACATTATTAATTGCAACAAACAACCCCAAAGAAATCAAAGAAATAAAAATAAAAAATAAGCCAGCTGTAAACACCTGCAACCTCTTGTTCTCCTTAATCATTTAATTCCGTACACCTATATTGAAATTTCACACTATGCCTTAGCAGGGCATTGTCACAGCAAAACACTAGAATGCTGATATTGTGCTAGGTCAAGAGTTAAGTAAGTTCATTCCACCCCTGCTATTTTGTGTTTTAAAGCAGTCCTCAGCCTAGGCAGACTCCCTCTGTTATTATTACTTCTTGAATGATAAGAGCTGGGATTGACCTTCAAAAGAGATTTAAATGGCCTTATCCGAAAAACAGTCTGTGAACATCTATAAACTAATGTGCTGCCTTTACACTTCCTTTCTCAGAGAGGAGGTGTAAAGGCAGCACATCAAAGTCAGCAAGGAACTTACAATAATGGATTTCAAAGTCAAAAATCTAATGCAAATCTAAGTATTTGCTTATAGACTCTTTGAAGTCTTGACAGATTAAGTTTAGAAGTATTTTCTTAGATGGTATCTACATAATCTAATAGAGACGATTTCAGGAACTGAGTAGATGTTTCCAGTAGATGTTTCGATTATAGAACACAATTTCACAATAACATTAATAAAGAATACATTTCTGTTTAATTTTCTTTTAAGTTTATAGCACAATACTGAGCAGTTATAAATGATATTCTTCATCTGTGGAGAGGTTTTTATCTTAGGAGGAGAAACTGACAGATGCACAGGATAAAGGAGTTCCATCTCTGTTACGCTTATATAATATAATTGACTTTGTTAAAGGACATTTAGGTGTTGTTTGATTTACATCCTATGTCAGCTTAATGCATCAACCACGTAAGGTTCCACTTGTTTAAATATTTCATTTTAAAAGGTGCAGTAAGCTCATAACTTCACCAACATCCACTCTTCCCTGACTAAAATGGATTCTCCAGTTTAATCTATTACACTAGAAGTAAATGAAGACTTCACCCTTTCCCTTGACAGAGGAACTGAGGCTGTCATTACCTATTACTACAAAAGTTAAAGGAGGTGCCAGAGAAAGTATGACAGTAATTATACGGTATTTTTCCTTTTTAAAAATAAAATATGTAAAATAAGGCTTGAAACATAAAAAATAAATTTAAAAAACTAGCACTGCTTGTATTGCTTACTGAAAACATACTTTATTGTTACTTCTGATATCAGAATTTTTCTTTTATGTAAAAAAATAAAAAAGAAGAAAGTGTTTGGGATTTTTTCCAGGTTCAGTTTGATTTATGTTTATTTGTTGACGTATTATCAGAACAATATTTTTCAAATTGGATACACTTACAGCTGCTGGAATTACTTGAAGTGTGTTTGTAGACCTAGCCTGTACCTGAAAAGTTTTCCTGATCCTAACATGCCAGAAATAAAGCTCCTAATGTGTGCACTGTTCAATATCCAGGTAGAAGGAATATTTTGCTAGTATTTTTTTTTGTCAGAGCTTTTGCTAGCAATATTAAAATAAATAAATAATCTCAGCCAGCCTAACTTTTC
This sequence comes from Phainopepla nitens, assembly GCA_013400175.1. NCBI lineage: Eukaryota > Metazoa > Chordata > Aves > Passeriformes > Bombycillidae > Phainopepla > Phainopepla nitens. Next base: position 1,120,355 of record VXBQ01013868.1, read on the forward strand.
AAGAAATAATTTGCATAAGTTAAACTTGTTTATAGGTTTTGTCTCTAAGATTTTAGAGGATTCCTGCTCCCCACCCCCACCAAAAAAAAAGCAACATATGGGGATAGCTACTATAAATTACAAATCAGCCCTAAGTAATACTGGGAATTTTAAAACAAACTTTGCAGCCTTAACCCTCAAATATTTTCTGAAAGAGCCAATATGTCATCTCACCTTTCTGAGTAGAGGTAAATTGAGGGTCTGAGATTGTGTGTGGTGTATAAAATAATATAGAGATTCCACAGAAAAGAATGAGATAATCTGGAGATCCCGCTTGGTCTTTGTTAGAATTCTCTTCAGCCTACAGATGGGTAAAAACTACACAAGACACAGGACTCTGCAAGTTCTCTTGAATGCAAGCTATCAGACAACACAGTGATGCTGCTTTTCTTTGAGCTTTACATGGAACTTTTCTTACAGAATCACGAAAAATAGGGCTGGGAAATTGGATTGTAGTCTTTTGGGTGTCTCACAATTATAAAGGTACTTAAAATCTGGAGAGGTTTGAAAGTGTGATGTGCCAAATATCATCAGACGTGGTCTTGAACAGAAATACCTGCTATATATACCCATGGAGCTTGACAGCTTCCTATAAGAAGTCATATAGAGCAAGACTATAAAACTGAAATGATGCTAAAACCTGATTTTTTTTTTTTCAGACAGGTCATTATCCAGTCTACAGGATTAAACTAGCTAAACAAGAAGACAAGCTACCTTGCCTTCCTAATTGCAAAACTATCTTGACTAAATTCTAGCCACAAAGTGAGAATATACTTTGTTCATTACACTGCCTGCTCTTTTGAGAGCAGAATATTCCATACCAGAATACATAAGAATATACTTTCCGTCTTTCTTCTCTAGTAGATATTTATAAGACAGCAACAGATTGAAACAGAGATTTTTACCTTTCACCCTCTGAATGATCTGAATAAACTACTTCATATCTCTCTTCTCTAATTTTCTGTATTTCAAATGGAAATGATGACACCAGATTCTGCAACTCTGTGACTCACAGATGTTTGTCCATGTAAGTTAGTATTATTCCATTTTCTTTCTTGGTTCTCTTTTCCATTGGCTGTGATTTCCAACTGTTTGATGACTTCTGTGACAGGTTACATGAATGCCAGCCTGCACAAAGCGCACTAGTGAGGCTGTGCTCTCTTCCCAGGAGCTCACAGGTATGCAAAGGTTCGCAGCCACCCTCACCTCTCCCTGGGGATCAAGGGAAACTGCAGGGTGAGGCCAGTGCCCTGAGTGGAGTCACATTCCTCCTTATTGTGGGACTGAGGGATTTAAAACACCACTGCCTGTTTGGTACCGTTGCCCTAGAGTGCTTGTTTTTCTTTAATGAATTCATCCTTTTGAGCTATTTTGGGGGAAAAGAACCTTTCTTCTTTATGCTTGTGTTTGTTTTACTTTTGAGGTGTGATCAAAGTAAGTCCTGGCCGTGTAATCATTTAATGCATTTTGGCTGCAGTTTCAGCCTTCTTTGAAATTTATCCCTTTTCTCTTGCCTGTGACAGCCATACTTTACCTCCAGGTAGTAAAGGAGGCTTACAAACTCTTTTATATCTCACATCTGCTTTCAGCCCATTAATCACCCAGACTGTAGACAGTTTCTTCCTTCTCCTGTAGAGTGTGACTTTGTCTAGACTAGGAATTAAAGAGTGAATTTTAACATGGTCCAGCTAACATGTTTAAATGTGGACCAGGCTGTGTATCCTTTAACTCATGTTCAGCCAGGCAAGTTAAACACCTGGGAAGAAATTATGCTTCAACATGACAAGGTTAACACATGCCAAAATATGATCTTCCTTGTTTAAATTACAGGTAAAATCTTGGCCCTTACAAAGTCAACATGAGTTTGCAATTGATTTCAAATTACCCAGAATTTCCCATGTAATTTTAAGAATACATTAATCAGAATTACTTGAGTAAGAGCACCTACTTACTACAGATCTGATACAGGAGCTGAGGGTTACACTGTGATTCCACTTCTTTAGGGACCCAACTCCTTTGCCACTGTGACCCAGCTGCACAGTGACACTGAACCACAGCTTCTCTCTATAGAAGCTCAATTTAAAAGAGTAACCAGCCCATCAAGTATAATTTTACAAATAGCAGCCAATTTATCTTTTCAGATTCATTGTAGAAGGTCTATCAGTTTTACTGTCCTTACACTCCTGGCTGCCAATTTCCACGTTTCTCCAAAGATTTCCATTCAGCTGGGACACAAGTCTTCTTCATCATGAGTTGTTCTCCTGTCAGAGGTTTCTCCCCAGCCTCTAGTGTCCATTGCCATGTCTCAACCTGACACTCAACTGTCATGAGGACTGAAGCAGTGACCTGTAATGCTATGCTCTCACTTGGGGTGCTGAAACCTCTAGCAGAGGAGAGCTGATTTGGGGAAAGGAGGTTCTTTGTATTTTTCAAATCAATTACTTCTTGGGCACACAAAGCAAAGGTAACACTGTTCATTTATTCACCAGAGATTTGACAGAGGTATAGAAAAAATTAGCAGTAAATGAAAGACCAAGGAAGGAGGAAGAAAACTGTGGTGGAGGAGATGGGTAGGGTTTTTTACACGGTAACGTTTTCACCAGGAGCACACAAAGCCCTTGAATCAGATTCACGTGTAGACAGGGACAGTGAATCAGTACGGGGATCTTCCTGGAGTCTGAACTTTTAAAAGTGAGTTAAAAAGGATGGAGAACTGCCTCCTGCCAGCCTTCACGTCATAATAGAGAAAAGGGCAGCAGTGCCTCTGTTCTCTGATTTTGGAAGAAAGCATTTTGTTTTAAAGTATCCATTTGATTAATAAGCTTTGTATAAATGATTAATAAGCCATCAAAGTCTTTAATATCATTTTAACTTGGGTTTTGTTTACTCTCTATTTGCCTTCTAAAAAATGTTTATGCAACATTATGAGGCAATGCATATTTATCAAAGACTGCAGGTTAATGGAGGATGATCAGGAAAGCAGAGAGAAAACATGATTTGCCTATTAAGTTGAATTAGGAGAATTTGGAGGCAAAATGCATGGTAACTGTTACTCAATGCCTGCCAAAACGTAAATCATCCTCTTATATCAATGCAATGCCTCCCCTCCCAGAGTACATTGCAAGTTATGATAGAATCATTTCATGTTACCTTCAAAACTCATCTACCTCTTGAGAAGTGTATTGTATCTATGCAGCAGTCTCACACAGTATTTTTGGCTGTTAAAATGAACACAAACACAGAGTGAAACAACAGGCTGAACAATGTAAGACAGAGTACTGCTAACCAGCCAGAACATTGCATACTAGTATTTTTTTTTAATCACATTATTTGTAATGCCCCACAAATGGACAAGCTGTGAACTCAGGGGACATAATGAAAGTCAGTACAGAAAAGCCACATTGCAGGCTCGCAAACGCACTCCCCTGTCCTGCATTTTACACTTTGTCTCTCAGGTGCTGTGGCAGAGCTGGGTACAGATACATCAGCAGTAACAGGAATAACTTCTATGGCTGCTATTCCTTGCCAAGGAAGGGTTGAAGTCTGTCTTTTTGGTTGATTTTTTTTTTTTTTGCACATATAATAAATTTCGCAGAAGGTGCTATCTGCTCTTCAGATAACAGGTCTTCACTGAAGAAAGTAACAATTAAACTATGTTAATGTGACCTTGAAAGCACAAGGCTTTATTCTGAGGCATACCAGACTTACAGGCAGTGTCCATCATTTTATATATTCACCTTGATTATAAATTAATGAAATTGTAATCTTTCCATATAAGACTGATCCATGATGTTAACACAGACAACATGCATACTTTCTGGTTACCTCTCACTGCTGTTAAGATGTATCTCAGAAGGAACTTTCCTACAGTTTACGTATGCCTATCAAATTATCATGGTCTAACAGCTCCAGAAATCCAGAGATTAATCTCCAAGATTGTGCTAAAACTCCATAGTGACTTGACCCTGAACTTTGGCAGAAGCCCGCCCTTTCCTGCTCTGTTCCTTCTCACCCACTCAGAGCACATGCATCAAGTTAACAAGGAATGGAACATTTCATTAGTTTCATTCATTCATTTCATCTGTGGCTTAGCACAGCAAATTTTATGTATGTTGCTGGACTGGGAGGATCAAGTTTTACCGTATTCTGCAGTCTCAGACTATATGAAAGCATGATTGTCCTGTTCATTCTCATGGAAGAAAGACTGACATACCATAAGGACTCAGAAGACTTCAAGGGAGTATTTGTTTACAGGACAAATGGGTCCCTAAAGTTTTGCTCCTAAAACATATAGTCTTTGGGCATGTTTCAGCATCGTGACTGGTGGTCACAGAACTTTCAGCTAGTGTGCTCCCACATGAAGTGAAGAACCCAGTTTGAAATCAAAGGAAACCAGGTACAGTTCATGAAAAGAAAGTCTGACATACATGCTCAGCACACAGCTTATCTTTACATTAATAGATGCAGGAAGTAAGTATTTTGTATGTTAGGTTATGCTCTGGAACTTACAGGGCAATTGCAATAAAAATAATGACCTCAGCTACAGTCCTCTTTTTACAAACTGAAAATGAAGTCTGCGGACAGAGATGGGAGCTTTCAATGCCAACTGGAATCATTTTGGATTTAATATGGAGTAAAACACTCAGAAACCTATTCCACTGAGCCTATTTGTAAAACAAGTTTGAGGAAAGCAGAAGAGGATAACAAAATATATTCAGACTAAATCAAAGCCTTTCTCTTGTAGGACAAAGATTAATGTATCATCAAATCAATTTATTTTTTCTTATGAAAAATTATATCATGTTTGGCTAAAATTGTATTATTTTATTTTCTTCTCATTGCTACTGAGAGGGTGCACAGAATTCTTTTTTTCAGCAATACTAGAGCCAAAAGCTCACACACATTAAGAAACCACACAGCTGGAATACACTAACAACAAAAATATACTTTTTTTATTGGGTTTGACCTACCTTAAGTTTTAAATCAAACTAAAGCAATCAAATTTTTAAAGTCTGATCAGCTGAGAAATAAGGATATTAAATATGATTAAATGTGATTGCATTTGAGTGTAAGGACTGTTCTTCCATTACTGCTTTGATTAAAAAAAGCAATCTGAGCTGTGAGATAGAAAAGTTAAATGCAGCAAGAGAAAAAGAAAAGGGCTTGAAGTTTCTTTCCTTTCTTTTTCAAAATATATTATTTCTTGTGGGAAAAAATAGTATGATTTTAAGTATGTGCTTTGCAAAACCAAAAGCACATTGGCAAAGTTTCTGTAATGTAGTATTCCTTCATGCTTTTTAATTATAGAAAATATGAAGATGAAAAAAAAGGAAGAATAAAAAGTTGTTCTTATGGGACTTCTGAGAACAAGAATAGGAGACACATTTTGAAATGAAAAGTGGACTGGAAACCTTAGCTCTTAAGCTGGAATTTAATTGGTGCAATATTGGAGTTTAAAGAGTAATAAAGTTTTTGTCCTCAGGTTATGAGAAGAAAATTACCCATAACAATTTTTTGGATTATAATATCTTAGCTGATTCACCAGTCTATCGCCTTCTGATATTATCATCATTAACCCTCTGATAATTTTCTGTGTTTCCTACCTTTACCTCTAAGCACTTGGATGGTGCCGAGACCCCAAGTGAACTTTTCAGATATGGGGTGGAGATCAGCCCCTGACCAAAATTAACTTGAACTGCAGAGTCTTCAGAGCTGTTTTCAGAAAGGCTAAATGTGTCACTCCTCAGAGATGAGATAAATAGCAAAAGCAGCACAGATCATTCACTCTCACCTCTTAATTGAAAAGTTGGCTGCTGATTGGGAGCTGGCAGTGACCAGCTCAAGCCATCAGGATGCCAATATATATTTTGACCTTATTTCTCCACCTCAGAACAGATCAATCACAAATTAATGTTATATTAGTGAAAGCAAGGACTTTTATTGAAGTGAGAAATCTATAAAAAAATCATCCAATGAAATAGTGAAAAACAAGCTAGAGAGAAAACTAACCTAGACTGGCAGTGGGACAATGTGTTTACTCAGTACAAGTAGGATAATCTGGAATATTAATCATATCTAAACACAGTTACACAAAAAAAATTTGAAACATGACAACTGGTATATGAAAAGTTCATTTTCTTGTCTTTGTTTTGGTTTTGGGTTTTTTTTTTTTTGTTTTGGTTTGGTTTTGGTTTTGGTTTTTTGTTTGTTTTTTTAATGCAGCAGAAGTTGCAATGACTTTTCTGGCTGAAACATATATTCTAGTTTGCCATGAAATATTATCTACACAGAAATACTTTATATTGTCATTGTTCCAAACCAGTGAATGCAAAAATAAATCACAAAAGGATTCTGGTTTTATAATAAAATGGCATATTAGGATGAGTCTGAGGTAGGAAACTTCTACATTAGCCTCTGCATTTCTCATTCCTTGCTCTTCTCTCATTTTAAAAATGTTAAATGCAAACACTGAACACAGTAGTGTAGCAATACAAAGTGACTCCAGGGTGTGGACCTCAGATGGGTGTCCATGTCTGTACATTCTCACTGCTAGTGCATCAATCCTTCCCAATGCACATGGAGTGCCTCTCTGCCCCTGTACATCATGGAACCAAGCCTTAAAAGGCAACTGACACCAAGAAAACATATTGGTGTGGTACAAGGACTAATTTTCAGGCTTGGATCAAGTACCCCAAAAGTACTTGTGCAGATAAGAACTGAATTTACATGCCTGAAAAGTTTTAGGGCCAGACATGCAAGCTGAACATTTGTGGATCAGGTAAACCACTCATAGGACAGGTGAGCCTCTCCGAGCTTGAGAGTTGTTTTTTACCTTGGTAAGAAATACAAGGAAGCTAAAGCTAACCCCATGTTAACACACATGTGCACACACTTGCTGTTCCTACCTTAAACTAAAAAGATACCTAGGCAGGGAAGACAGACAGAAAGAAACCAGGCTGCTGTACTGAGGGCACTGCCTGATTAGTCCTGGTGATTTACAGCAAGTATTAAAAGAGGTTATTGTTCCAACCTGCCTACCATCCTTACCATGCAAAATGTCTGTTCTTTAGCTATTGCCTCTGGATTTTGTGGAGACTCACAGACTGGGAACTATTGTACTTTCAGAAGAGGCACAGTAACCCTTCAGCTTTTTCCACTATGACATCAGGGACTCCAGTCCCACCAAGTGCCACCAGAGCTCACGAGTCACAGCATCAAGACTCAGAAAGCAGCTGCTGAAGAAACACATGCTGAGCTCATCAGTGCAGAAGTATAGCAAGACAATCTCTGTCAGAACTAAAAATATAAGATTAGTTTTCTAATTCTAAGTCCAAGACCTACTAAAAATGCACATTTTCCATTACAAGAATGAGAGGAATGATGTATGATGACACCTCCAGAGACACAGATATGAAAGGGGTATGAAATTTATACAACTTTCATACTTAGAACTAAATCTAAACCTTTCCAAAACAAAGGAGGAGAAAGAAAGAAAAAGACAACCAACCACGCCCCAAGGAAAAAAGAAACAAAACCAAACCAATAAGGAAAAAAAGAAAAAGGAAACAAAATAAAAAAAAAAATTAAAATAAGGCACTCCAGGACACTGAAACAGATGGAGCATGCCAGCATTTGCTTCAGCAAGAAAAAAAAGTTTATAATGGACGTGCTGAAATAAATTTAATTATAGAAACATGAATGGTATCCCTATAATAAAGTAAACCAAGTCAACTGAATGTCCTTGCCCTTTATTACAGAGTTGTGTGCATTTCTTCTCTGATATGGAAGCTAAGGAAGCTTGCTTGCCTATTACTTGTTCTTCTCACACTACCCTGCGGTTTAGAAAAAATTCAGAAGCACATTCTCTTATAAAACTGAAGAGCATTTATTTGTTATATTTAAGCCTTGGTTTGCCAGGACAGCTTCACAAGATAAATAGTCTTGTTTTCATAAGAGCCTTGGTACAGCAGGAATTATATTCATTCTAAATTTCAGTGCCATCATGCTAGCATTTCACATGATGCAGAAAGTGTTTCCTCACATAACAGTATGAAAATGTGAAAGACATCCTGGCTTGACGTTACTTTAAGAGATCAGAATTCTTATTTCAGCATATGTATTATTTTCTCAGTAGTATAACAAAGTAAAATTATGTTATTGTTCTGTGTCCAGGGAAATAAAAGAGATGTCTCTTTTTTAGCATACAGAGTAAATTCTGATCAAATCTTATGATTTAGCTAAAGCATGATGCAAAATCTGCTGAAATCAATGAGATCCTGTGTATTGATTTCAGAGCGCTTTCAGACATGCACTGTGGTAGGAAGACATTTGTGAATTGTTTGCTATTAGCTTGAATTTATTATCAAACACTAAATCACTTAAAGATCTTACAGATTTTATAAACCTCTACTTGGCTGCAGTAGAATTGACGTTGCTCCAAATCTCTCCATAATTTACCCAATAAACTGGATAGATGTGATCAAAGTCAGAAAAGTATGTATGCTAGTATTTAGAACTCATTCTGCGTCTCACTTTACTATCTGTTTTACCACTTCATTAATCACAAAATATTAATAACAAAAATATTTCTATTTTGGGTGAAACAGTTGAGAATTATCTCTTCCAAATAACATGCCAAGCATTCAAACACCACCTCCATCAAGAAGCATGGTCACTAGACATTCATTTGTGCAGTAACTGGAAAGTGCCATTTAGGATCAGAGCTCCTTTGGTTCTCTAAGAACAAAAGGTCTTACCTTCAGATACTCATAGCCTCAGGAAATGGTGATTGATAACTAATCAAAGCAAGGCAGAGGTTCTTGGGCCAAAATCAGAAGAGTTGGCCAGTGGCAAACAGAAAGACAAGTTGTTCTAGAGGAGTCCAGGAAGCTCCTTTAACAGCCCTGGCTCCATGCAGTGGCAGCACCTCTATGCCAATAATGTTTCTGAAGGGACAGACGTGGTCCTTATCTCATTTCTGGTAACATCCTGGCTAAGGCTGTTACATCTCAAGGATGACCTTTAGTTCACCTTCAGCATTCCTCCGTGGGCCAAAAATAATATGACCCATAGCAGAACTATGTCTTCCTGATCAAGGCTGTAACACAAATGGACCAAAGCCAGGAAATTTAAAATTAAGTTGACACTTTGTCCTTTAATTCTAGCTGTCAAAGAGAAGAAGAATAAAGAAAATCAGCTTCACAGAATAAGTTCTCCAGACTTAAGTTTTAATGAAGTTTCAGTGTCCTGTTTTTTATGGGTTATGTCCCAAGCCTACCTTATTCAGTGAGTTGATTTTTTTTTTTAATTTAACTTCTTCACTTTTTAAAGTAAAAAGAAGAAAGGAAGAAGTCTTTAATAGAAAGTTCTCCAATGCATATTAATTATCTAAGACACTAGATTGACTGCTTTGGTTAAATACATATTTATGAATATTTTTAAGTGCACGTTATTTACTAGTAAACTAGAACTGTTCTAAAGGCATCCATTCCTGTCTGAGAAGGTAAATATATCTTTACAATTTTTAATTAAGTGACATTATTTGAGAAAGAGCAACTCTTCTGATAGAAGTTCCTCAGTATGCCATTCCAGCTTCCCTATTCAAAGAATTCACCCACAGATATCGGGAATTGGTCCCTTCAGGCAAAATATACACTGCTCAAGAGTCACAAAAAACGTTGTACAAAGGGAGCCCCTATTTCACAAATATTTAGGGGACAATCTCCTTTTCTCGTGTGCCACAAAAGATCTGTGCCTTCAAGTTTACAACTTTCACTCAGCACTACAATACCTACTGGTTTCAGTTTTTGAGCCAGCGGGCAATTTCTAATATATACACTTTATATTCCTCAGGTTCTACTCTGAATAACGCCTGACCAGGGTGGAAAAAAGTCTGATTCCAGTCACTTGTGTTGTGAGAGGAGAATGTTTGCAATCCACTACTCAATGATTTGGTTCATGTCATTCCTTCATCTTCTAATCTTCCAGTTTTCTGGGGTTCAAACTTTGCATTCAAAACTTGCAGATATGCTGGTGACGTTCAAAAGTATAGGCATTGCTTTTCACTGCTTGTTTTGTTTAATCCATGAGCATATAAAACCAGAGAGCATAACCATGGCATTAAGCATTAAAAAAATAATAATAATCCTTTCAGTCTAGAGAAAAAAGTTTTGAATTTTCCTTCAGAAGTTTGCTAGTGAGTCAAATTCTACATAAAGCTCTTCTGGATTTATTTCCTCATTCAAACTGCAAACTATTAGACACTTTTGCATAACTTCAGATTTTGTTATGAAGAGCTTACACAGCTCTAATCTGCACATGAAACTCAGACTGACGTCAATGGCTGGTTTATGCAGGGATCAAGGGCACAATATGCAGTCAAGATCCCCTCTGCAGATAACCCAAAAGCAGAACTTTGACCTTATAGCTCAGCAGAAAAAGCTAGATGCCAGTTGAGATACTGGCAGTCAAAAATATTCACATTCAAACCTCAAACAAATGTTTGAAACACAGAATAAACCAAAAATTCTTGCTTGGAGTGTATATCCATTTTACTTCTTTGTGCTATCAAGAAATTTTATATTTTATTATGGAAACATGTTTAAGAGACAACATTTTTGAATTTAAAACAGACTCAGCCTGTTTTCCATCTTTACTTTAGTTATGCCAGTCTGCAAATAATTGTGGCTACATATTCTGTGTCTGCAGCTTTAGGAATGAGTGGGATACCTTTGTCCATGACTGCCCTGAAGCAACAGCAGCATATCCAAAACTGCAGGCTCCGAAAGGCATTCTGAAGCATAACTTCACTTTTCAGTATCCACTTCAAGAAAGGGTGATTCTCAGGTTTAAGGCCTGAACACGGTAGAGAAGATGAAGTTATTTTAGACTAAAATGCTTTGTTCAGTCTCATACTGTGTTCTGTCTGACAGAACATGCAGCCCATTTCCCAGAAATACAGTGTCTTCACTGCTCTTAGAAAATAGGGACCAACTGATGAGTTAATTTTAAACTGTCAGCCCCAACCCAAATCCAAGATTCAATCACATCTTTCCTTTGGTGAAGGCAGGAAGGAGGGTCCAGGCTTAGTGATTGCTCAGAGATAGTCTCTACAATAAACTGAAAGTTACAAAGGAGAGGGGATCAAGGTGGGCATGGACTGAGAAAAACTGCTATCTGAAAATGAACTTCCCTTCAAATTCCCTCTCAAACTAACTGGGCCCTGATGATGCACAAAGCAGAACTGCTTCAGGGTTTTATTCACCAAACACTTTGCAAGATCACTTTGTTAACACTTTTATTTTAGGGAAAATGTAGTTGGGAATAAGGGAACAGTCCAAACAGATATTAAAATAATCAGTGCCCTGTGCTTTTGAAGAAGGAACCAAAATCCTGCTGTGAATTTACATTAATTATGTATCAGGCCTTCTTGTGAAGGAAGTTCATTATAACCTGGTCACTGCGGTGTCAGATTAGACTATACAGCATGATTGCAACCTTTCTATTGTTGTTAGAAATATTCTTCCTGAGACAAAATCACATCTATGAAAAGTCAAAAGGCTTTTTAGTGAGAAAGAAATAAGCTGTCTGCTTCAAAACAGAAAAAAATATAGCATGTGAAATTTAATATTATTAACATTAGTTTCCATTTAATATTTTGGACTGTAATGGTTTCTTGACCAAAACAATTACAAGTGGCAATCTGAACTAAAGGCTTAATATCTATTATACAATCTTACATGCAAATTAGAATCTGATCAGCCTTACTGGCATCTTGAGTGTGATATGCATTAAAATATTTTGTTTGCTTTAATGCAAACAACTGCATAGGATATGGAAGGTTATTTTAGAACTGACCACATGTACTGCCATGTCGATATGCAAGGAGCAGACTTAAAGTTGCTTAACAACACTGAAAAATGTTTGTTGGATTTTTTGGTTGGATGAGTGGGGGGGTGAGTTTTTGAGATATTTGTTTTGTATTGTCCAGTGTTAAGCAGTAATATTCCCCTAATTATTTTTTTTTCATAGTTACAGACTTCTTAGCAGCATTGTACTGGAATTTTTAGAATAGAAAATTTTGGTGTGTTAAAAAGTTGCCACAGGATGGTCTCCCATTGACAGAAAAATTCTTACAGAATAGAATCATAGAATGGTTTGGAAGGGATCTTAAAGATCATCTGGTTCCAATCCCACTGCTGTGGCCAGGGGACCTTCCACTAGATCAGGTTACTCAGAGCCCCATCCAGCCTGGCCTTGAACACTTCCAGGGATGAGGCGTTCATAACCTCTCCGGGTAACCTGTTCCAACTGACTCACCACCTTCACTGTAAAGAATTTTTTCCTAATATTGACTCTAATTAAGGCCATTCCTCCTTATCCTATTTTCACTACATGCCCTTGTAAAAAGAATCTCTCCAGCCTTCTTGCATCCTCCTTTAGGTACTGGAAGGTGCTGTAAGGTCTCATTAGAGCCTTCTCCTCTCCAGGCTGAACAGCCCCAACTCAACCCGTTTTCACAGCAGAGGTGCTTCAGCCCTCTGACTCAGTGGCTCTCCTCTGGACTCATTCCAACAGGTCTAGGTTTCCCTTGCGTGGAGAGCCTCAGATCTGGATGCAGTCTTCCAGGTGGAGTAAGATGGATGCAAATAACAAAATGAAGGCAGTGCGTTGGATTCCTTGGAGCGGTGTTTCCCTCTGTAAATCCTACTTCATACCAATCAGTCTAGGCCTGATCACTTTGCCTACTTGCTTTGCAGAGAATAAGCCCAGGACTCAACTCAGTAAGCTCCTTCCCCTAACCACTTTGTCAGGTCAGAAAACCATTCATTTCACAGCAAACTTATTCTGCCCTCTCTCCCTCCCTCAACTCATACACAAGCACAAAGCATGTCTCTCCCTGAGTGCCCGTTTTACAAGTTTAGCAAAAAGCCCTACGCAAACTGTCCAAAGCATGCAATTTCTAATGGGTCATAATTCAGTCAACTGAAAACTGACTTTTTCACCTGCAGAAGTGCACCTCACCAGCTACAGTTTTTTTCTCTAGCTTTCCACCACTGCTCCTACTTAGAAGGCTATTCATAATGAAAAGAATCACAAGGATTTTGTGTGAATACACAGAAAGCTGTTTCTCTTCCCACTTTTCTCAAGGAAGGTCAAATTTCACCTCTGCCCCTAACCAACATTTTTCTTTTAAATCATTACAGTATAGGAAAAATTTGGCCCAAATGGTGCCATTTTCAAAAACCTACGTATGACTGAAAAGAAGCAGGGACTAAGCAGAGAATATCAGCATTGGTATTTTGTTAGCTGTGACTTGACCTGACTTGACAGATTTATACTTTAATGTGGATTTCCTCCCACCAGGGAGATTGTTATGCCCCATAAATCCAATATTCATAGAACTGCAGTATTCGGTAGTATTGAGGGATGTAAAATACTAGTGACAAACAGTTTGCCTAGGGTATCAAAAAGAGAAACTGAAGTCTCTGGTTTTGGAAAGGATCCAGCCATCCTCTCCACACAAGGAAACAACTGTCTCCCAACCACAAATTCCCAGCAGCATCTGAGGCTAAAAAGCACATTTAAAATTGACAGGGTTAAGAAATCTGGAAGCCACAGGTAGGGGCTGTTATCCACGCTTCTGTGGTTAGCAGGCTATTACACCTCTGCAATAGCTTAAGACTGCCAGAATTGAATGCACTTGGGTTCTACACTTCCTTGAAGATTCAAGCTTCAGTCTCTTTCTCAAGAGCAAGGTATAAAGAGATTACTAGCAACATCATCTCATACCTTCTCCTATCCAACCTTGTAAATCTGAGGCTGCCCTTGGTTTAAAAGCACTGATGTTAAAATACCAACAGTGTTTCTCTCCTTGTGTGTTTCCCACTCTTCTTTGCAGATTTCAAGGTGATGACAAAAGAGAGAACAGTCTTAGCATTTGTTAATACCCACTTGACCCACAAAAGAAATTCACTAGCATTCGCAGCTTCTAATTTAAAAACCATTAGACCGTTCCGCTTGGCGGACCAGATCTAAATATTCTTAAAGGGGTGGTTTAATTTAATCATTACCTTAACAAGCCCCCTTTTAAAATGATGATCCGCCAAATTCAGGGGATTTGTTTTGGAATCTGATCCAATAACTGGCTTTGTACAAAGAGAAGCATAGCCGCATCTGATTTGGTTCAGAACGGGGTGATAATCATGAAAATTACTTTGCATATTTAATCACTGTGAAAACATGAGTACAAACTACTTTCTAGAGATTACCTTAAAAAAAAAAAAGCTTCAGGCTTTGCAGCTAGCATGCCAAGTACTTTGATTTACAGAGAATTATTTGGATTTTATAGAAAGCTCAGTGTTTCAAAGACTTCAAGCTAGTCAGCCACTGGCAAAGAAAAATTATTAAATAGTAGAAGGAAAACTTTTTATTGGAAAAAAATTATGTTAACACCAATTGTGGAGATTTCTGTTTGTGGGATTTTTTTCAAGTTCATGTCACTTAACAATCTAGATTTGAAGCAAATACCTTACTCAAAACCTCTCTGATCTTGTCAAGAGGGCAGAGACACTCTCTCCAGGTTTGGCATGGCACGCTTCCTCACTGCCAGGGGTGAGTCACAAGCTGCAAGTCACAGCTGTCCTGTGATCAGGACTTTCACAAAGTTTGAACTAGTAGAGTTTGCATCAGGACTGCCCTCTGGTACCTGTACTCAGGGCTTATGGTGGGAAAAAAGCCCGTCCAGCAAGGCACAGAAATGTCATCATCTCGTAACTTCAGATTTTTATCTAGATATCCTTAGTTGAGGTTCAGGTACACACAGATAATTTAGAGACAAATTCCTAGAGAAATTAAATTTTCTCACCTAGATAGACAGATAAATAAAAGTATGCTAACTAGTAGTTAGCAAAAAAGACACATACATATATATGACTTGCAAACATTTCCCTAAGCTGAAGAAGCTGGATGCCAGATGAGTGTTCCACGGTATGTAAAACTAAATTTGCTGCTGAGATAAACAGGTATAGCTCCACTAAATCTGTCTAAGTTGCCTCTGCTTAACACTTGAAGTGAATTAGGCCCTAACTTTACTGTCAGTTGCTTTTAAATCCTGCACTATGATACAGCAATGTTTGTAAATAGCCCAGCATCTGAGAGTTACAGTGTAGGTAGAATATCTGAGGGATAATAGTCACAGGCATCTTAGATTATGAAGCCTGCTCTAACAAATATTTGTAGGAATCATCCCAGAGGTGTCTGCCTGTCTGTAACTACTATGCTATACAAAATTCATGAAAAGGTGTGCCTAAAATTCTCTGTACAAACTGGTGTAATATGTACATATACATATGAAATATGTATGTATCATACAGACTGCATTTTATATACAGAATTATTACAGAGACATATTTTTATATATTACACACAAATATATATATATATATATATATATATATATGCACACACACATCCCCTGTATGTTTTTGCATACTTTTCTTATATAGTGCATATTCCTCTAAGCCTTATATGTTTGTTCCACAGCTTCAGCAGACTAGAGGTTAATGAACAGGCTTTTTCTCACATATGCACAGAACAGATAATTTTCTTTACTGTTCATGATAAGTTGAAGGAGCATTTGAGTGACAGACCAATTTGTCAATCAACCACAAAGTGTTGAGGAAGCTTCCTCTGCATAATTTTACACGCAGAGATCAAATGTGACCTCTGATTGTACAGTGGGTATGGACAGTCAAGGTTACGAAGTCCAAAGGAGTCATGCAAATCAGTTACCTTTTCTAAGTGCCTTGACATTCTGGTGTTATCTGTGCACTAAAATAATCACAGATTTTTAAGAGAAAGATGAAAAATACTTCTTTATTATTTTAAGTGTGTGTATGTATGTGTGAGGAGGGTGTATGTGTGAATATATTGTGGAGCTTGAATGTATGTGTTTTTACTTTATAGTCTGAATTATTTTTTAAGGTCTCAACACAGAGCCCCTGGTTCTGACATCTCACGCAGCTTCTCTTGAAAGCTATATTTTAATAGCAGCTCCATTCATTTAATGTTAGCCACTTCAGATGATTTCTTTGCTAAAACCTGAATTATGAAAATCACTTGTCAATTACCCTGGGTAGCTGTGTAAAAGAATTATTGCACATTCACAGTGAAAAGAAAACTTTATTTTCACCACTTTCCAGTAAAAGCTAATTCAGAATAACTCCATTTAACAGTTATTTTATGCTGAAATACTGAATACCTCAGGGAGTCTTTTAGGGATTTTAAAGTCTCTTTATTTATAAATGATTCATGCTGCATTTTCAGAAAAACCTACAATTAGTGTGGGAAGCACAGAGACTCCTTTGGGAAAGGTAAAAAAACCCAACAAAATATACATGCATTATATACAGTCTTTTTATCTATTGTTGTTTTGCAGTGGACTATAAAAAGAAAAGAACTGGGAAAAATGGCTAGGAGATGTTTTATCTAACCTTTTAAATATATGCCTTAGTGGACAGTATTTTGTGAAGTAGTTACCCTTATGATTCGTACAGCCCTCAAAATTCTTTTAATGCAGATTCCATTTTGGCTTGCACTTTCCAAACCCAGTTATAAATGAGCAAGCTATCCAAGAGGAGAAGCCTTCTGTGGTAACACAGGAGGACAAACCATGCCTTCCCCCCACCCCTTGTGAGAGTGGTGGTCACTAACATTTCCATACTGTTTGCTGCCTGGGTGGTGCTGTAACTTCAAGGTCTTTGAAACGTTCACACCAGCAGGCATCAAAGAGCACACAAGCTCATTCAACTTCGTGGGGAATCTTTCTGCTCACTCAAGCCCGACGACAGATACGTGTTGCTCTAGCTTCCAGCACGGCAGGAGTTTATGCAACCCCTCTCCTTGTCACACAGCTGGGAGGAATGAGCAGGCAAAGGCAATGAGTGGCTCAGCACACACCCTCAGCACACACCCCTAAGGCTCTCAGGCTTCAGCCTTGATATGGCTGCCCTTGCTGGAGCCCTGGATTAGACTGGAGTCCTGCTTCTTGTGCTGGTGCTAGATTAGAGACACACAGGATGGCATCAGGTTAAGGGTCATGCTCCAGCATGTCTGTATGCCTTAATGAAATGACACTCAGGAGCATGTCACCAAGTGGCAGTGGCACTAGGGTTGAAGGCTGGATATTTTACCATTTACAACTCCCCTTCTCTCAAATACAACCCGATAAAACCCCACTCTTAAATATTCATTCAATCAAACCTTCTCTGTGTTAATGAAATATTCTTGACTTTCCATCAATGATAAAAAAAATCACTGTCTCTCCTCTGTGAGATAGTTGCACTCCTATGAACTAGAAGGAATGAACAAGCAAAACGAAACAGATACTCTTGGTTTCAAAGAGACAAGATTTACTTAAATATATTTTTTCCCACCTCCATGCTGAGTTTGCACTGGTCCTGTTACAAATCACTAAATATCAAATGCAAACAAAATTTCTCAGGGGTCAGAAAAGTCACCCACAGTTGTTTTATAATTACACCAGTGTTTACAGTGGGAAACTTACAGTGAGGTGAAAACATAACCATATCAACCTGCTCACTGACCAGTACCCAGAGAACATACCATGAAACATATGGAAGAGATGGCAAGAAGAACACCATCAGAAACTCTATCTCATTGACCAGATGTGCAGATGACATGGGGGAGAGGTGGTGGGTTGTTAATATTTACAGGAAATCTCAGACTCATTGACTTAAACCTAGAGATATACAGGATCTGCATCACACACTTCCTGGCTTGAATCTACTTGATGGTTTCTCAAATTGCCATGGTAAACATTGT
The DNA here is from genome assembly GCA_013400175.1 of Phainopepla nitens. Lineage (NCBI taxonomy): Eukaryota > Metazoa > Chordata > Aves > Passeriformes > Bombycillidae > Phainopepla > Phainopepla nitens. The sequence goes on from VXBQ01013868.1 coordinate 1,138,238, forward strand.
TCTAAAACAAAGAGAAACTCATAGTTTGCAGTTAGATGGTATTTTAATTTTCCTTTTAGTAAAGCTCAGTGAATAATACAAATGAAGTAGCAGACTGCACACATATCAGGACTTGTTTTGGCACTGCCCCAATTGCTTGGATATCAACAGGTGGAGTGCAAAAAACCACAACTTGAATAAATGGGAATACCAACAAGAAGAGCATTACTAGATAGCAGATAAATCAGAATACCATTACCAAGATATTGTCTGTGTATCAGCTACTAGAAAAGAAAACAGAACTCCTAAGCACTACGACTTTTTAAACACACTGGGCTATATATTTTTTTAATTCTCTGCATAATATTGCAAGACAGTGATATAAAACTCAAAAGATAGAGCTTGTTCAGTATCATTTTCAATGTAGTATCTATTGAGAAGTTCTCCAGTCTCTTGCTCACTGGGTTTTCTATCACCTCTACCAAACATACAGAAAACACACAGGGCTCTTCTTTGTACTGTTGAAAAAAAATAGCGAAGTGCATCTAGCACTTGAAGCATCCTTCAAGCAATAGGTCTGATTACACCTTCACAATTAAGAGTAAATTATCTGCAAGGCTCTCCAGAGCTGGATCAACCAGTGAGTTGTATTAGCATGAAAAGAAGGAAAGGGAAAACAGGAAAATAAAGAAAGGGGAAAGGGAAAAGGAAGAAACAGGTTTTGTTTTTAAAAAACCTTCAAAATTAATAGATTCCAGGTAAGTTTTTCCATCTCTAAGATAACAAATGATAGTTTTTAGTTTCCTCAATGCTGTGGACCTAAGAAGCAGCACAATTTCTATAGGATAGAAGGTATGTTCATAGTTCCATTTATATTACCACAGAATTTACCCTAAACAGCAGAGGTGCATCAAATTTGTTTGATTTTTCAAGCCATGGGCAGTTCTTGAGATTTTTTTACCTCATTCTGAAGAAGGAGAAGAGACCCTGTAAGCTGTGACAGCTGAATCAGCAAAGTGAGGTAAGGCTGAGGGTTGGGGCCAACTAAAGGAGAGGAACCAAATATTTTAGGCTTATTTTTTGGAACAAAATATGACATTCATAAATAAGAGCAATTCACTTCATATTGCCAAAGCAAAACAAAAATTAGTTGTGAATCAGCCATGATCTCCACCCCATATGAGGTCCTGAGGTCCCTTGGATGACCAAAGTTTTAGGTACCTCATTGTCCAGTTCTTTTGTATTTGTGTAGATCCCACAAATTGCATTGCTTTCATACAATGCTAGTGAAGTATTGGCATGTCAGGAAAAACTCAGAATATTGCTATAAAATAATATGATCGGAATAATATTACTATGTCAAGGGATGTAGAAGCAATGTAGAGTTAAAAATAAACTTTTATTTCTTCTTGAAGAAGTGTCATCATGACTTCCACAATTACAAAAAAATTTATGATATTTCTTTATTCCTTTTTTTCTTTTTTTTTAAAGTGAAATGCAAGACATTTTCTGGGCCATGAATGTAACATGAGATGGTGGTGTAAAAAATTAAAATAACTGTATGTAAAAAATCCTCAGAAATGTGTAACATGGGAGGAATAATTTTGTTGTTTGTTTCTTCTCTATAAATAGAACGTGATGATTATGCCACAAAAATTGGTGTTGTACTTGAGCAAGTGGAATCCCTGAAGCTGCTTTTAATCTTAAACAATAATAATAATAATAATTTTTAGTTTCACAAGGGTATCTAAGAAGGAAAAGATTTATTTTTGAAGTCTTTCTCTATCCTATTTTTTGCCAGACATTAGAAATAATGCTTCAGTAATAAAAGTGCAAACCTTATGCTGATAGCAAGTTATACCTCTTTGAGGATGCTAACTGGTATCAAAATGCAACACTGTACATTTCAGCTTCTGAAACAATAGCATTCACAGTAAACCACTCCAAATAATTTCATTGACTAAGATGCACCTTGAGTTAGATGCCGAATAAAACTCAAGAAGCAGCCTAGGACTAGCTGGTGGATACTCTGAACAAGATGGGAAAGGCTCAGGATGCAGTTAGGCAACGTCAGTTAAAAGCACAGGTCAGTCATTCCTTTGTCAAGATTTCCACCCCATCAGGAACCTTTATTTAAAACAAAAAAAAAATAAATAAACAAACCAACAAACCCTCAAAAATCAGTTTCCTAGTTGCAAAGGAGACCTTTCAAAGAAGCTTGGTTCATTGGCCAAGTTCACTATAAATCTTCTGTATTTTTCAAGCCATGGGATTAATGACAAATCCAGCAAAGCATACGACTAACTTTAAGCCTATATGTAATCTCAGTTAAGTCAATTAGTCTGCCTGCATGCTCAAAGGTAAGCAGATCCTGAAGTACTTTGCTGGTCTGGTATGATTATCCCTAGTGATGTGTAGACACGGTAACTGCTAACCTGTTCATTGAGGAAACCTGGCTCCTGCCTCAGGTCAGAAACACATCTTTCCAAGGTGTCTACTATATATGTCATTAATTCTACTGTACACCACTGAAGTCTCGAGAAAAGATTAAAAATGGAAGAAATAATTGATGTTCCTCTCTCATTCTGTACAATATATAATACAGATGAGGGTTGTACACCTCAATTTTACAACAGGTGACTAACATTCTCCTTCAGTGTCTGTCTTTAAATAGCAAAACAGAACAAATTTTCACTTGTGAGTGTTAATGCATTTCTATGCAGAGCTATTGTTGGGTCACCCATGTAACATTAACAAGGTTCCTGTACATAGTAAAAGCATGTTAAGGTTTAACTCTGAAGAAGCTCAATCTAGGTGCATTACTGGTGAAGCTGGTGAATTCCTTACATCCAACTTAAAAGTGTTGGCGTGTCTAGAGATAGTAAAATAAGTCATGAATGCCACAACCAATCAGTTTCAAAATCTCCAGGATCTTTTATGCGGGCAGACTATGCCCTCCTAAAAGCCAGCTCCCAAAGCTCTTCTGCTAGTTTGACTCCACAGCTGCTGCTAAATTACCAGAGATCCCAGCAAGGCTGGAGTCTGTCTTGACCTCAAACAGGCAGAGCTTCTTAAAGGATGAGTCCAGTCTGAGGTGGAAATACCCTTTCTCTGCAGTACATTACAGGTTATGAAAAACCTTACCTGAAAATTGTTGAAGAGCTCCAGAGCAAATCATATAAATCTGTCATGTAAACATGTATTTATGGGGTTTTTAGAGTTTGAATAACTGCCACACAGAGAGCTCCCTATCTCTTAATATATATTTAAGGACTTAAAAAATTTGAAGTTTTGACCTGATCTGTTGCCATATAGCTCATCACTGCTCCAGTGACTGTGCAGGCAGAGGATGACATTCCTGCATTTTTCTATTCCATGTGCCCATGCGTAGCAAATCCAACCTAACAAACAACACAGGATTGTAAACAGGGCAAGGCTACTTCTTGAAACGAAGCAGCAGCATTTGCTCAGGAGAAAAGGCTACTGCAACTCCTAGAAAATGCCAGCTCTGGACTGGCAGTTTGCCTGCCAGAGAAAATATGCCCTTTTTTGATACCATTGCACTTCGGGGGGACCAGGGGACCTGGCACAACATCATGGCTTGACACACCAGTATTTGTCTCCTGGATCTCTTGCACTGTGCAACTTCAGGTAAAAATTATCTTGCTGACAGCCCAACAGGGAAACAAATGCACTTGTGGGGTTTCGCATACATCTACTAGTATTAATAGCAAAACAGAAAGATATCTTACTGGTTCACAGTTTTCCTTCCAACTTTTTTCATTGTAAAAGGCAATGGAGTCAAATGGATTTTCTCACCTCTACATATTAAGTGGAATTTGGACTTCTTGGTGAGATTTTCTCTTATCCTGTGGAATCCTCTTTGTGTTGTGTTAGAGAGCTTACAATATGATTATAGGTAAAACTGTGCTTTTTCCCAAGGGAAAGATTAGAGCAGTAGTACTATACCCCAGCAACAGGGTCCATCACAGAGCAGGATGATATATATATTCAGGTCTATTTCCTGATTTAAACTTGTTTTCAAACATAGTTATTAGAGCTGAGTTCATCATGAGATATAAGTTTTCAAGGACTATGTGCTGGTATCTCAGAATCATCTGCCTTTTGCACATATCCCAACCTGCTAATTAATAACATTAATTCATAACGTGAGTTCTCTGGCTGAAATAACAGCTACAAGTAGATAAGAAAAGTAGTGCATATATCTTTAATTTTAAATTTTATTTTTTTTTATAAACTCCGTGCAGCGGTTCTGCTATGTCATGTGTTGTGACATGATAAAGAATGACATGATGTAGCCATTAACATGGCATAACCAAATGCAAAATGATTCATTCTGACTAAGCATGTAATGATTTTCTTATTATTTTTCTTAAGTCATACATTCTACCTTATCCTTAACCTGTTAATTCTTTTCAGGAATCAGATGCAGGAATGCAGGAAGCAGAGCTGTCCTTGCACTATCAGTAGCAATACAACATACAGATATGCAGAAACATAAATATTATGCTGAAGCGACGCTAAGGCTCTCTCTAAACTAATACCCAAATTCTGTGTTGGGAACTCTAAAGGCATGCTCTACAGAACAGAAAATTTGATTTTAAAAGGTTTTAAACATGATCATGGCATGCAAAATGCTTGCACTTTTCTATGTACATGTCTTTGATACCAGCTGGAACTGTGCAGCAACTGAAAAAAGCTCTGGAGGAAGAATATTAGGGACATGGCATGAAGAAGTACAGAAAGTTAAGGCTGTGAATCCTTATAAGTCTGTCATGGTCTAACATACTAAAGTGCTCATTATCAATATAATGCATCAGCTCTCTAGTCTGATAGCTGTAAAGGTCAGTTATCCTGTATAACAGTCCACAAAATGAGCATTCTCCAATTAATTGTAAAAGCTGGTATTATCATTCTACCTTCCACACTTCATCATGACTAACAGGTGACATGAGTAAATGACAGACTGTACAGACACCTCTTAGTCATTTTAATAGTCAGGCATGGTAGCAAGGGTTAAGGACAGAGTGTCAGGTTTAACTTCCCCTCATTACCATTCAGAAAACTATCATTTAATATTAAGTTAATTGTAACACAAGGATATGAGTCATGCCCTTGTGTTACAATTACCTTTAATATTAAATAATAGTTTTTGTAATGGTAATTTCCTTTGGGGATGTTTCATTCTACATTAGGCAGTTCTGACTGATGTCTGTCTTTGCAGATATCTCTATCAGCCACTAAAAGCTCTTCTATGAGTATATATCCATAATCTACAGGAATCTGAGACCATGAACATTGTTCCATTGAAGTCATTGTGCTTTATACTAGATGTTTCTAATCTATTAACTGTTTGACTATTTGATTATGCCATAACCATGATTTTCCTTTTGAAATCTACACAGAAGTGCATTCCTCTTGTTCCGCTGGGACAGGACTTCACCCACATCTCCAGCTGCCTTGTTACATGGTCTATGCATGACGTGGGTGGTCTAAAGGGTGCATAGGGCTTGATTTGCTATAACCATGGTGTTTTAGCTACCTGAGAGTTTAGTGGGTTCTATGAGCTGAACAAAACTAGTGAGAAGAGTTTAAATTGGGCTTTTAATGAAGAAAAGTGTTGTGTGAGCTCAGAAATCACAGGAGCTGTAGTAAACCCAGTTTGTGCCTGCCTCATGAGCAGAATTTGTCTGTCAATGGTTAGAACCATATAAAGTTGTGCATTGAATAAAAGGTTGTCTACAGAAAAGCATCATTTAAAAGAGAAAAGGACAGACACTAAAAACTACAGAATTGACTATGAGTGGAAAACTACTGTCAGTAAGGCCTCTGTAGGCTTAAGAACACTATGGAAATCCTTTCATTTAAATAAATCCTTCTGCACTCAAGAATAATAACATGAAGGCATAAGACTCTTCAGAAAGAGTGTGGTTGTCCAGCTCTAAAGAAGGTATGAAGGACACTAAGTCCTGCAAATGCATAAGAATTCTTTTGCCAGTGGCAGAGAACAACACAAGTATAACAGTAATATCCTGGGGGAAAATTTGTACTCTACTGCCCATGGCAATTTTGCAAGGTCAGCATAGGGAAAGAGACAGGGTGAGGTTTGGGGCCAGCTGCTTCCACAAAACACCCCAAATTGACAATAAGTGGACAAACAGGTCCCCCTACTGCTCTCCTTCTTGGTCCTCACAGCACTATCAAATGAACTCTGCAGAAAGGGTCTATGTTGATCTCCCTGGTGCCCATCAGGTAGCTCATAGAGTTCTATGGTGGGACTAAAATCTAAGCCTAAGTGCCTATAGAAATTTCAAAAACTTCTCAAGTTGCAGATTTTATTTTCTGATTAGGATCTGGCACTGAATGTCAAGCTTTCTCTGCTCTCACCAGTGGAAGATGTGTATTCTGGTAAAGATGTAAATTCTGGTGAAATTGAGTCTCATAAAGGAAATTCTACTTGAAATGACCATCACTTCAGTGTAGAAGTAGTTTTAAGAGCTCAGAATTTTATTTTGAATATTTTTTGCCCTTGTCAGTGACAGCTCAGCCAACAATCATTCTTCCTTTCTCTCTTTCAAAAGTTTGAAGTGCAGCCAACGGCTGAGTTAGACCACAGTGGTTGTCACTTAGAAACCTTTGACACCATGCAAGATTTATACAGCCTCTGTACATTTGAATAACACAGGTTATGAAATATTGGTGCTCCAGATCATTAGTCAGGTAATTACAATTTTTGTTAGTTTGGCTTTAATTAAAATTAGTCTCAGAATGCATCCATTACAGGAGGTCCTCACTGAACAACTGATACACAACAATCCTCGATTAGCAAATCAAGAACATCCATTCTTATCCCCAGAATAATGCTAACACTTCTTAACTTAGAGATCTCAAATCACTAGTGAAAGGAGGGCAGTATCACTCTCTCCTTTCACCAAAAATGTCTAGGTCAGGGGACAAGAAGGAAAAGAAACTATTCTGTGACTCATTCCTAGCCACTATCCACTCTTGATATTCCACAAAGACACTCAACAGTATTGCAGTAGCAACATATATTTGCCTACTTCAGGATAAATGCTTTGTACAATTCTGCACAGCTTCACCGAATTTAACAGTTTTGTATACACTTGGACCAAGTCCTTGCTTTCTTTCAGACTCAAACCATTGCGTTTAGACGAGTTTGCTTTGCTCAAGTGCCATCCTGTATGCATTTGTGGCAGAGAAACTGTACAACAGCAAACATTCATCTTCAGTTTGATGAATGCTTCACCACATGCTAGGGTGTGTGTTTCAAAGTATATTGTCTGGGAGATCTGTTCTCAGAAATCACGGTGTGGAGGTTTTCTAAGAGACAGTTGTAGAAATGCTTACATGTTCCGACTCAAAGCTGATTGGCCCGGGTACATGAAACTGTACAGATCTAAAATTGAGACTAGCACAGACTTAATGATGCAAATTTCCATACATCAGTTTTATAATCCTCACCAATTCCCAGGAAACAAAGTAACATAGCAAAATTAGGGAGAAACAAAGGATTTCTCAGTTTATTAAGTACATGATCCAGATCCTGTGAAATTCAGTGGGAGCCTTTGCAAAGAGAATAATAGACTTTGGAATGGGCTCTGTGCAAAGGAGTAATTTCTAGCTGTAAAAGCAAAAATGCCCCCAGCCACAGAGCCACAGACACATATTTTGTATGAAAAAATAGAATTCCTTGGTGAGAACTCTATACATTATGCTTATAGGTAAAAGTTAAATAAAGCATCCATCTGCTACAATTGTTTTTCTTATTAAGCAGAAAGGAATGAATGCAATATGCAATTCAAAAATAAATTTGGAGAGAAGGAAAAGGGTGGGAGTAGGTGAATAAATATATGTAAAATCACAACATGATACTAATGTTCAATTACAAAAACTTTACAGAAGTCTATTTATTTATTTATTTATTCTAATTCTAAATCCCTACCACTACACAACAATGTCACATTTTAATGTAATATCATGTCCAATGCATATTCATGAAATAAAAATCTTGGCAGTGGCACAAGAAAAGTGGGATGAAGTGTGTTTGGCGGAGTGCGTCACGTTTCCAGACCAGCGGATTTTTTGATTAAAGTCCCTTATCCGTTTTATCATGCATATCCACTCTCTGATTAAAGTGATCTGGAGCTGACACTCACAATGTCAGTATGCACTGAGACCCTTCACACAAAACATGGTTGGAATTTATATGCTTTTAAAAAAGGGGGGAGAGGGGGAATGAGAAATAGACCAACCAAAGCTGCTGCATTAAATTAAGTATATATGTATATATCTATCTACTAAAAAAACACACTTGGCCTTGCTTGTTTTAATCTTACATATTTCTTTTCAACATTTCCAGGCTACAAATACCACATGTTTTGCTTCCATTTCAAAAAGTATCTGTCATGCAAGTTCTTTATCTCTGTTGTACTGGGCTTTTGATCAAAAGGCTTCCATGCTGAGGTGAAAAACACAGCTGAGGTCTCCTACAGTCACAAATAAATAACAAATTTCTCCAAATCTACACACACATTCTACCTTCTTTATTTTTTCCCAAGAACTTTAATTAATGTACTACATCTCAGCTGCAGATTAGCTGTTAAGAAAACAGATTCTGCCACAGCAGAAGTACATGAGTGTTGCAAGGGCAGGTTTACCACAGCTCCACAGACCTTTTCTCCAGATCCCATGCTCAGAAGCAGCCAAGTATGTGTAGGTTATCTGAAAATGTATTTTCAAGCCTCACAACATTTAAGAGGATGCAAATTGCCTGAGGTAAGTGCAATATGCATGAAAATATGGCAGCCATTTTTCTGGCTTTCTGTGAGTGGTTAAATTTTCCTTGAATTTAAAAAGCTTGTGGTCAGGTTCTTTGCTTTGATTTCAGAAAGTGCTTAAGCATAAGCTCAACTTTAAGCATAAGAACAATGAAATTTAAGTACTTCAGGTGTTTGTCTTACCTGCAAATAAAGGAATTTTAACAGCTCATTTAATAATGGTGTTGTAAATATTCATTCTCTCTAGCAATACAACAGTAATTTGGATTTCCAAATGCTGGTCTCCAATCATTAAATACTTATGAAAAGGCATCTTTGGTTTGAGAGATCCACAGATCTCCCAGGTCTGCAGTGTTCTTCAAAATCTGCCTTTAAACTGAAGAATTCTGGATCTTTTGTTAATTTTTAGCTGGTTAGTAAGATTTCAGTGGCTTATGTTTGTTCCATTTATCCAGTATATCTTCCCATATTTAATAAATAGCTTACATAAAATTCAAATGTGTCTCAACTCCTAGGGACCTTTTTATTTTTTATTTTTACAAAACTTTAAGAAATTTTAACTGGAAATTTTAATTTATTTTTTTTTTTATTAAGGAGAACAGCTAGACCAGTACCATATGTAGAGACCAGTGCTGTCCCTCTTCTCACATCCTTCTCAGTTATGTGTCTTCATGTCAAAGTTCAATCAATGTGCTATTCCAATGCAGGGCTTTTTCTGAGCAGTTGATGCCAGCCTTGCTGAACTGTTGCTATACTGCAGCTTTGACAGACATTGAGTTGGAATTAGTGAAGGGCTGTCAAATTAATTTCATTTGTGAATTAAGCTTCTCCTTTCTACATAAACTTTAGTATAAGAAATAGAGTGAGAGTCTAAGGTGACACATTAATTTCTTTTGTTTATTGAGACAGAGGTTTGAATATATACAGACTTCCTGCATATAACATCATCCTCAACATTCTACCAAAAGAGCTTCCTGAACTTCTTCCTTCTCCACATCATAATTGTGCAAGGAGAACAGTCAGAATTTGAGAACAAAAAAGAAAATAAGTGGAGATTTTAGGAAAAGCATCCTGGAAAAACTTCACCAGGAATAAAGTATGTTTTCATCAGCATGAACATAAACCACTGTTTCACAGTAAATGAAACTTCTACTCTACCTAGAAGTAGAGTTTCCACATGTGCAATCATTTCTAGCCCTTTTCATCATTCCCGTGTTTGCTCACTACTGCTGGTGGCACAAGAGCCATCCCAGAAAGGGAAGATAAGTAAAACTGCTGCATACACAGCTGAGGCTTCAGCTACACTGAGAGGCAATTGCAAAATCCTTCACTGACTTTTTATTGTCTCGATATCAAGCATGGGCTGGAAATAAAGAGCTGCATCTGCATATGGTGCCCAGCTGAGCACAATTTGTCCTGTGTGAGGACACCAGAGATTTGGATGGCTGAAACCAAAGCTATAGCAGCAGTATGCAGAATTTTTACAGACTACACAAAACCTGGCCTATATGAAATGCACATGTTTTCAAGTAGCTGTTTACAGTTTACAAGCCAATTATTACCCCTAAACAAAATTTGTAGACATGTCCAGACATCAACTGCATCTGAAAATCTGGTACTCTGTTCACAGGCGACAAAACAAAAGGGCAAATAAAAGATTATTTTTTAAAAGAGAAAGAATAATATGACTATGTTGCATGGATTAACCATTCAAAATTGTTATTATTAACAATGATCGTTATTAATCTATATGCTGTCTAATTTGTACCCAAAATGGCTGCCTTTCAGCCACTTCTGGTCCAAGACTGAGCACAAGCAATGCTGTAGTAAGATCCTGCATCATTTAATGTCTCATATTAAAAATTTCCTTACATTTTGCATCTATACAGCAATAGTCAGTAGTACGAGACATTATGAATAATAAATAGCTTACTACATTTTAATTGCCAAAGTAAATGAATGAAGCACAGTCTGTGTTCCAGTATTCTTGCTTTTAAAGAGTGTGTTCTCTTACTAGTGGGAGAAATGAAAGCAAATGTTTGTGAAGGATGCAACAGCAGGAGTACTGGGAAGAAAGAAACAAGAAAAACCATAAATGCATCCACAGGTCTAATTACACAGGTGAGAAGAGCAAAAGGATGGTAAGTTCAAATTTGAATCTGATGAGAAAGAAAAGGAAAAATTCAGACATTTTGACACATGCTAAATAGTGCAAGATGATAAATGTTTGCAAGTCAATTTACAGTGCCCAGAGAGGGGACATTTCGACCAGAAGGACCTCCCTGCTTTTTGCATTTGGGAAAGTGGATATTCTCTGACATAGGTGTTCTTCTGAGACCTTCCCATTAAAAGAGAGACCACCACAAGCCAATATGCAAGTGCTCCTTAGTTTATCATTAAGACAGAACAATAGTTCAGACCATTTAATAAAATGGGTTCAAGTACCAAGAGCAAAATCTTCCATTTTGTTTCTAGGTAAAATTCAGATAGAGTGAGACTTTCCCTTGGCTGAAGTCACCTCTCTGTTTGCACTCTTCAGAAGCAGAAGGCCACTTTTACTTACCAGGTCTGGAAGCAGGAGCTGGAGATAGGTGTCTTAAATTCATGTCAAAATGCAATGAATGGAGCATATCCTGCAGCTGTTAACCACTTGAGACAAGCAGAGGTGGTCCCCTCCCTAATTAATTTTTCCAGGTTATTCTTATTTATTTCTGTCAGTATGTAGACAGGAAGGCAAGGGTGCAGGGTGGAGAGAAGAGCCTGGCCTGGTGATACCTACTGCAGCAGAGGAGGCAATGAAAAAGGCAGCAGCAATCACAGTAGAACCTCAACCTTCACTGCCACTCAGAACCCCAGAGCATGACCATACCAGGAGCTGCTGAACTCAGAGGGTTTCCAAAGCTGTTCACTCACACCTCAAGCCAGACCTACTGCACCAGCCCACAAGCAGGTGTTGAAGCAGCCTCTTTGTAATACCTAGGGTCGTGTCTTCTCTGCAGAAGCATTGATCTGCAGAGTGGAAAACCACAAACTTTAGAAGTAAATTTTAGCCTGCATGACTCTTTTAGACCTTAAGGATTGATTGAGTGGATCTCAGAGTATATTATTTTGCTTCCATGAAGGACTGAGTGTGAATTTAACTGAGACTGGCAGGTGCCAACATGTTTGTGGTAGAGCAGAGAGGATTGATTCTGCTTTAACCATGGTCAATCTCTCCCTCCAACTCTCATGTTTTTAATGCAGTTGCTCTTCTGGGTCTTGCAGTTCACTCTACATATTAAGAATTACAACAGAAATCCAGAACATTGCCCATGAGCCAGGCTCCTCAGCCCCCATAAAAACTGTATGCCGTACACTAGACAGTCTGCATAATAGATACATGTTATGAATACAAATAAAATACACTGTTTCCAATTAATGGGATTTAGGGCTGGGGCTTTTAAACTTAACTCCCATGGTTTCCTTTTGAAACTTCTGCATATATTTTCTATTTTTGAGGGGGGGTTATAAATCCTGTTTTAATGTTTTGCTGTTTATGCAAATTTCCAAATATAAAGGCATATGGTGGCAAAGTGGCACTAACTATCTGCTTTTCAGTACACATTCCTCTGTTATTACAAGAAAAGAAGGCCTGATGGAAAGGGAAGGGGAAAAAAAAGAAAAAAAGCAGTGTACAAACAGTCACTGTATAAGCACAGCATTGATTCACATGTCTTAGCTTTATTCTTGACCTCTGATTTGCTAATTGCTCTACTGGCTCCTGCAGGGCATCTGTGGATGCTCCTTCATTTCATAAGGTAGAGTGGGTGCTCAAGTTTGTAATTATAGTTTTAAACTAGCATAGAAAATGAGAATAATAAAGGAGAACTTTTTTGAGTCAGAGGTTCCCCCTCACACTGGCAGCCTCACTGCATGGGTTTCATGTATCCAGTTTGCATTTTTCCTGATAACATAGAAGGCACATCACGCTATTCTAAAACAGCAGGTTTATTTTCTCCATTCTAATTGATGAACAGCTGTGCTGTAATAGACTACAAAGCACAGCATCACTGATCTCTCCTCAGGCCACCCTAGGAACTGAACACTCCACAGGGAAGCAGAAAAGAATGAATGCTAAAGAAAAAAAAAAGAAACTAAAAAAATAAACAACAAACATTTCAATACATTATCCTTTGGATTCTTATTATTATTTGGCATCTCATTCAGCAATAATTTACTCCAATTTTCCCCACAGTAGTTCTGGTGTATGACATGACCCTAAAACACTCATACCCTATAAAATCTAAATATCAACATATTTGAAAGAGAAATATTAGAGTTCAGAATGTTTGTCACTGAACATCAGTGTTCACAATGTTCAAGTCACTTCTGGAATGACATGTTCCCTAGAACTGTTCTTTGTCCCAGGAAGCCCACCTTATCCATTCATTTTTCTGATGGAATTCACTATCTTTCCCTTCATTCCACTTTATCAAAGTTATTGTTGCAGTTATTATTATTATGTGCCTCTGTATGGAATTGCAATGCCTGCTTGCAAGATTTTGACCCAAAGGTTGGAAGCCTCAGGGATCACTGAAATACTTGTGTGTTTTTGTATGAGTGGAAACTTCATAAACTCAGCAGTATTCCTCAACTTTATATTTTCTTGTGCTTCTAGAAATGCCTGTTCCACTTCCTTCAGAGTGAAATAGGAGAGCCTACTTTATATTTTGGAGTTTAGAACTAAAGAGGAAGAAGAAACCTGATGTCTTTTAAGACAGATATGTTTCTCATCCTTTCCCTCACTAGATTCAGTGGGGTAAGAAAAGAATCGTAATGCTCATTTAAGAGCTTCTCTGCCTTTACTATGTTTTCTGTGGGCATGAAAGTGTAAGAAATAGTTAAATGATGTTTCTTGTTCTGTCAGTAAACCTGTTCCAAAAGCACAGACTCAATTCAATCAAAATTTGTGACAAGAAAGCAATCTTCCCATTCTGCTCAGCAACGGAAAAGTTTTGTTCTTATTATGTGTTATTGGAAGTGACTTGCTGCATCTTACCTATTGGTAAGCCCTGTGCTTATGTGTTCTTTTGTCTAGATAAGTGTTATCCTGTAAAATGAACACAATAAGACTTCTGTTTACCTTAATGCTAGTTAAAAAAAAAAAAATCTCACAGATATAAGAAATCAATAACCATCCACAACAATTTACCAGGGATTCAGTTTGGGTAGAAAAAAATTCAAATCGTATTGATTTTTTTACAGGGGAGAAAAAAAGCCACTTGACAATAAGCCTCAACTAAAAGAAAATGCCATGTGTATACAACTAGAAGAGAGTCAGAAAGCCACGTATTTAAAATCCAAGCTGCTGATTAAGACAGGTAAGGCAAGCTTGAATACAAAATCAGGCCCAGGAAACTGGTACATTACTTAGCCTCCATGCCTTAGCTGTCCATTAATAACAGGAAGGGGATAAAGCATCAGGAAAACTGTGAGAAATTTTAAAAGGTACATCCCAAAGAGGAATATAATTTAGTGTAGAATGCCATGACACCTAAGCTCTTCTAGTCCAAAAAAAAGTGTAATAAATATGCCATTACCAGGATATAAATTAAAATTAAATATAAATTAAAATTAAATATAAATTACCAGGATAAGCGGGATGTCATGCTCATTTTGGGTGTAACTTCAGATGTTGATTTTAACTCACCAAGGCCTTTAAAGACTATTAAAAAACCCACCATTTTTCTCACTTTTCTAGCTACTAAATTCTGCTAAAGGACACAAAGTAAAAGCCCACAGACTGAAAAGGCAGTTGTCTGCCAAATGAGAACCACCAGTGAAGAGGTTGCTCACAATACCACTTGTCTGAAGGCCCTCAGGTCTCTAAGTAGATTGAAAGATGATCTTTTACAGAGGTGTGTAAAAGATCATGAGTTATAGTGGATTTAGGGGTTTAGGAGGGTTTTATGTTTTCGTTTTGTCTTTGTTGTAATTGCAATTTGTAAATTTGATTGAGATTATTAGCAGGCATGTGGCCATCTTTTTAGCTATTTAAATTTTTAAATTATTAAAATTTCAAATTATTTAAATTTAATTATTTTAATTATTTTTACATGTGTTGTTTAGAGTACTTTGTTCTCACTCACACTATAATGTCATAAGCACATTTTAAAAGAGTAGTAGCAACATGTGTGTTGTGTGAAAGCAAAGCAAAGCACAAGACATTTCCCACACATTCCTTCAGTTTTCTCTTCAGCTTCATCTCTGTTTATTCAGCCCATTTGCCATTCCAATTGCATAAAGAGTTCAAATAAACTCTGGACACACCTTAGTGGGTCACATCCTTCCTTTTCAACAAACACACAAAGCAGCCTTTGAAGACTTCATAGCCCATACAAAATTTTTGTATTGCCTGATCAGATATGCCATGCTGAAGCTAAGAGGTTTGGTGAAGGGTGTTAATACCTGCTTTCTAGGTCTGGGCTTGTTATGGGAAAACTTTCACATCCATTATGTCAAATGGTGGAAGTGGTCTGGGCTGGAGCTGACAGCTAGAGAAAAGAGCATGCTCGCCAGGAAGTATCAGCAAAAGGATCACAATAATATGATCAAGTGACAGCAGCTGGCTGGCAAAAAAGAGAAATGACAACACAAGATGATCTTGGTGAAATATAGGAGTGGACTCAACTTGACCTCCCGGCAAGAGAGCTATTAAACCCTGCTGAGGGGCATCAGCAGGCTGGATCACAAGAGGAGACTGAGGTCCAGAACAATCTTGGTCAGATCTCGCCTTTGGCTACTCTGTCAGCATATATAGAAGAAGCATTCTTGAGCACTTGCTACAAATTGTAAGTCAAGGAAAGATTCATACACACTCTTCATTACAGCACTTTGATCAGATTTGTGAATGAGATAGTAAAATCAGGTTTGTTCTATTTTGTAGGTTTTCGGTAAGGACTTCAGGGGACTCCAACCTGCCAGCCCACAGCTAGTAAACAGAGACTGAGGCACTGCCAGGCTGCACACAGATTTGATGATTTCCTTTAATTTCATTTTAAAATTAAATTAGTTATGGCTTATTCCTAAATACAAAGAAGCCATTTTCCAAGTTTGTCAAACCTCCCACATCTTGGCTGAATAAGGAAGAGTAAAAGCATTGAAGGCAAACACTTGCTTTTCAGTTTCTAGAGTCATAAGCCAAAACAAAGTTTTGAACACAGACAATTCAATGATTTATTTTCAAAGGGACCCCTGAGGTAGGAGTCATGTCCACAGGTCTATAGAGAACACAATCTTTTTTT
This sequence comes from Phainopepla nitens, assembly GCA_013400175.1. Taxonomy (NCBI): domain Eukaryota; kingdom Metazoa; phylum Chordata; class Aves; order Passeriformes; family Bombycillidae; genus Phainopepla; species Phainopepla nitens. The sequence goes on from VXBQ01013868.1 coordinate 1,154,319, forward strand.
ATGGGTTCCTGCTACTCTTCTCTGCTGGGTCAGAATCAAAACAGTGGGTTCTTCTAAAGTAGCCTGTCTATAAATCATTTCTACTAAAATTCTGAATAAAGTACATACACTACCTTAGAAAATCCCTGCTCACAAGAGAGAAAGGGAGATATTTCTCAGAGAAGTGAGCTGAGTCATGTCCTTGTAGTTATGTCCAATATTTTGACAGTGGAGTAGTAATTAACCTTGCACTCTGCTCAGTATCACTGCATTTCTGCTGTGACCACTATGAAGTGCTTTTTTGTGAAAGAAAAGAATGAATCTAAGCGGGGAAATTACTGGAATAAGAGTGGAGCTTTAATGGCAACCTTGGCATCCTGCAATTTCACACATTAAAATATATTTAAAAAAAACAACAACCTACTACAGTGCTTGTTGCATAAGGCTAAGCTTTCTACTCTTCAAACTATTAATAAGGGCTTCCCATCGAGAAGACAAATACATGCTTGATGCATTTTTAATTCTGTGCCAATACATTTGACTAAAGCTGTTTGCTGTTTCAATGACGGGATTTAACTTGCCCTTCTGTAATCAACATTTCTGATTATTAATGACATTTAGAAAACACAGACAGAGGCTGTGAAGGTTATATTGTGGTCAATGTTTTTAAAAAGTATAAAGATAACCAATTAAAGGTCCGAATCCTTCTTATACAGTAAATTAAATCATTCAATAAAATACAATAAAATAAAATGTAATCATTTAATAGGTGCAATGGAACTCTACCATAGCAAGGAAAACTATTATCTTGACTACTGTTATTAATCCCGGCTGGCAACTGAAGGCAAAATATTGCAGCTTTCCCAAATCAGACATAAATGCTATATAGATAATCTGTATATGTACAAGTCCAATAGCCTTTGCAAGATATGTGCCTCTTAGTCAAAAAGCATTCTTGTCTATATTTTCTACTGTGAATACATCCCATGCTGAAATGAAATAAGAAATAAGTCAGAGGACATTACTGAAATCTAAACTTTTTTTTATTTCTGAACATCTCTGTAGTTCCAAGCAGTTTCTCTCCTAAGTTTGCCAGGAGTGTTTCTTTGAAGAAAAATAGGATGGAACTGCTATCAGTATTAAAACCAAAAAAGGGATCACATTGAGTTAATATTTTGCTGCAAGAAATGGAAAAAGAATTGTCCTTTCCCACAGACTGATTATTATTTTGTTATTTAAGTGATAATGTAAATCTAAGGTTAAAATGAAATTATATATACTGATGATCTCCTAGCGACCTCCATTGTGCTGTTCCATTACAGTACACAGTAATAATACACTAAGTGCATACACTTATGATACTGTCAGGTACCAATGCAAATCAAGCATCACAGGAGGCACATTACTTTTGTTTTAACCATTAAAGGCTCCAAGAAATGCAATATGACAGCCAGAAGAAAGACGCTTGGATTTTCTAAAGGTACCCAGGAGTGGCACTGATTTGTGTTTTCTTTGGTATCCTTTTTAAAAGGCCTTTAGCTGTGCCAGTATAATAGATTCAAATCCTGACCTTTCTCAACACAATGAAGACACTCTGTATATCTTACCATATAACACAGGGAATCAATACTGTATTTTACTAAATGCGAGTTAATTTTACCCAGGGAAGGAAATTACTGCTCTTAATAGTAGAATACTTTTTTTTCCTCCTCCAAGTCAGTGAATTTCAGGTTTGCCAAACCCTATCACTGTTTAAAAAAGGGTTTGAGAGATTTTAATAGCTAATAATAGGAGGAAACATAAAAGGACAAATCCAATTTAAGTGAAAGGGTTCCTGTGTAAGCATTACTTGTCAGTCTTTGGTCGTACTGTATAGGGACCAGCTACGGAGCAGTGGCAGCAAAGAAATATAAAGTCCAGATTTAATTCTGATACAGAGAAATACAATTTCAAAACCGGACGTCTTATCATAGGCATGTCCCATTGGAGAACTCATTTCCCTAGCAAAAGGCTGTCACTGCCATTATGTTGTACAAGGAACCAATTTACTACTACAGCTAAACAGGGTTACTGGTGCTGTTGGAACTTAAGCATTTGAAGTTATCACTAGAAAAAAAATAGCATTTCAAATGTCAGTGAAATGGGAAGGTATAATTGAAAAGTATCAATCAGAGAAGCAAAAGGGTTTAGAAGGCTAAGACTGCAGTTTTAGTACTGCCTTCCCCCCTCCCCGCTTCCTCTTTTTATTTTTTTTGAGTTTCTTTCTGTTTCCTTATTCTTTTCCCATGCAACTTCAGATCTAGTAATGAAAAATAAAAGATTTTAGCTTAATACTTGTCCTGTGTCCAACATGAAATAAATTTTGATTATTTTCTTCTACAGTCAAAGTGACCATAGTTTCATAACGCAGAACTCTCATTTCACCCTACATCCAGAGCTGCCAATTTGGAAGTTATCTAAATGAATGGAAAAAAAGCTGATCTGGATTTGTTTGTGTCTTTGTTTCTCACCTCCTTCTGAAAGAAAACCCATTCACTTGAACCTCCTCTATATAACAGAATCTTTTCCCCCATCCCAGGCTGATCCTACAGAGAATTAGAGAGTGAATAAACTTTTGAGCTTTCAGGACTTGAAAGTAAAGAGAAATGGTCTGTAAAACAAATTAAGTTAATTTGGTTTCAAAATATCCTAATCATGCCACTATTGCTAAATTTGTTATATCTCCACACAGAACAGGAGGGACTTTTTCAAACTGCCTCATTTTGCTGCATTTTATCCTGAATCAATGTATGGTAATATTAGGAGCATGTTTAGCTAATATCAGAATCAGAAGGCTGGATTTACACAATCTGCTGTTCATATGTGGAATATCAAGCTTTTTTCATTTTTACTTTCCTTTGCTGTGCATAACAGCTCCAGGGGCTTTGGAAAAAAAAACAGCTTTTAGTCAAATAGCAATTAGTAAAACAGAGCTGGTGTATAATCATGCTAAAACTTGCTTATTTTACCCCTTAAATAGGTTGCCAAATTGCATGTAGCAATTTGTCCTTTCAGCCCAACATCACTGCCTGGGTCCCAGGGACATCGGTTACTCGGAAATACCAGCACTGCTTCTGGCATTCACACACAAAGCAAATTTATCTGTTGCTTGCTACAACTCCATGAAAGCAAAACGGCAAAAGAAATTCCAATTCAGAGCATTGGCCCTTATTCATATTTTGAACCTGCTAAAAGGAGCTAAAAAGGTAATGTTAGAAAGTTCTGCTGTAGTAGTGTAATGTATTAGAGCATATCTGTTTACAGAAGAAAACATCAGCCCTGTGTTCCACAGCAAAGAGAAGAGACCTACAAAAAGAGTCAGGCTGGAGTTCTATGGTGATGAGTAACAGAGCCCCCACATACGGCATCTTCTCTTTCCACAAAATAGTTCCTATGTTAAGGAAATAAACGTACTATGCATTTCTAATGGAGTTAGATTTTTCAATTAAAAAAAATTCATCAGGATCGTGTAAAAAATTATTTTTTTTTTTTAGTGGCAGAAGCATGTCAGAAAATTCTTGGTCAGGAATGAACTCAGACTGTAAAAACAGAAATTTTTATCTAAAATTTGGTTTAGGATCTAGTTTGAAAAAAGCTGAGAGTTTGAGGGGAGAAAGGCACCCCCAAGAAAAAGTTGCATGTCTTCTTTAGAGTTTATTTAAACTTCTCTTATTTCAGAAGTAATTTTACCTGACACAGAAGATCCTTTATCCACATTAGAGTGCAGATATATTCCTCCTCCACCACCCTTTTGATGAATTTCAATTTCAAATAACTTAATGGCTAACAGCTTGCAATTGTTCTTTATATTAATAGAAATACATGGTCTCTTTTGAAGTTCAGGTAGTAATTCAGTTCTTAAAATTCTTCTGCTGTTTATAAATGATTTGAACAGGAATGTCACAGCTTTTGATGCACCATTGCAACCCCTGTTCAACTACAGTCTCTTATTCAACTGGAAGCAACTTTTATATGCTTAGGAATCAAAATAAGTGTTGTGCTAACTGGAACCACTGGGTTGTAAACTACATTTGTTTTGGACCATGGGTGCATGTTATTAATTATATCATGTGTCCACCTCAGGAAATTAATGAGAATGATTGTGAGAAATCAGATTTTTGACTTAAAAACTTTCAGAGAATTTTTTTGTGTGTGCTAGAAAGTATGAGATTTTAAGGATAATGCCTTGCTCTCAAACATTCTCCAAATTTCATTTCATTAAAACAGCCACAACAAATCAGTAGTGTGGGGAAAAAAAATTAGTGAGAAAAAAATCCAACCAAATAAAAAATTCACACAATTTCTAATAATCAAAAAATATTAGATAGAAGGAAAGTATTTTTGCAATGATGTGCAGTTCTGCAAATCATTTCTTGATAGACCTCTGGCATAAAAACTCCATTCCACGACAGATGTAGTTCATGTACTACCATTTCCTAGAGTGCATTGATTCTGCCACTATAGCAAAAAGGTAAGTCAAAGTGACTTAACCGAAAGGAGTCACTGTTGCTAGAACTGAGGAGAAGGAGGGATTGCTTATTTCATCAGCTAATATTGTGGAAACCTGGAATTTCTACTTGGGCTGAGTGTGAGGATTTCATAGCTCTATTTATGTTTCATGAAGCTGAAGAACTATGGATTTTTTAGAGGTGTCTGCCCATGACCACCTCAGTCACGCAGACAGTGAGGGGCAGCTGTCCCATGTCATGGCATCTTACAAATACGGCTTACAAAAATAAGTCAGATTCTGTTTTTCAGAGCAGTTAATAAGAAACCCCAAAAATGAAATACAGTAACCAGGACGCCATTAATAAAGAGACAAAAATAGAGCGAGACTAGACTGTTCACTGACAATTTCCAAACAAAAAATGAGTTAATTTATGAGTCACTTTAAACAGTCCATCCAAATCTGAGCTCAGAATAGTGATATTTCTTAAGTACAGTCTGCAGACAGTTGGTAAGGCAAAGCTTGTGATTCTCTGATGATAATGAAGGGAGGGGGGAACAAGTTGGGCAGAGGGAGATAGAATAGTAATAATACTTAAGGAATGTTTCTTTACCTTTAAAGAAGAGAAAATATCTCCAGTAAAGGAACATCTCTTCATTTTATCAACTCTCTAGCCATTCCTTGTCACCAGACGAATACTAGAGTGTGTACTCCAAAAGATAAAAAAGAAATATACATGCTTTATATACAATAATTCATTTAAAAAAATACAAAAGAGATGCTTAGGTTTTCTTCTAGGATAAAAGTTTTTAAATCAAAACTGGAAGAGAGGGAAATAAAGAAAAAGCCAGACGGAAAAACCAATGGGATTAATATTGATGCAGCTATGGCAAAAGCAAACAGACAGGCAGGGACAAGATTGCATCCAACCTCCAAAACACATGTAAAGTTGGAGCTAAAATGTCATATGCGTATGCAATTTATATGCAAAAATCTTTTGCATAAAGATACTAACTGCCAAGTCTTCTTTCACAACTTTTTCAAGGCTTGCAGTAACTCTGGGATTTTATATTCTCCCTCCGTCACCTTACTGAAGGCACGACTGTCTGTGAAGAACATGGAAACTTCCTTAAGGCCATGGTATTAAATTCTTTCTTTCATTGCTGGGCTGGTGGCTCAGCAGGAAGACCTATTTTTGCTTGTGTTCAAGCAACTTCCCTGGCAGTTATTGCCTGCAACAGACTGTAGAGAAGTTGCCAACATTTAGAAGCTCTGATGATGTGAGCCAACCTTAGACTAATAATTTTTTTATCTCAATATAAGTGGAAGAATTACATAAAAATAGATAATTTTTAACAGTATGGTATTCTGTTATGAGAGAAGGCTAAATAACACGGGTGCCATATGAACATCTTTCTCCTATCTACAGCACCTAACTTTAGCATAGTCCATATGTCTATTTGTCTGATAGCTGAACTTATTGAAATAACATGCGGTTACAAAAGAGAATTCTAAAGCTTAGTGTCCCCAAACCTTTCAAGGTGAGACACCCATCAGTCGTAAACACCTTTTTTTGTATTACCTTCAAAATCAAACCCAATTAGGGAGTGCACTGGAATTTTACGCGGGAAACCCAGACACATGTTTAAGAGTCCAGAAACTGGGATGAATCCTGCAGTCATTTACTACTGTCCTGTGCTCTCCATCTTGCTACATGCAAGAGCTTCTGCTATAATCTCTTAGAAAGCTTCAGGATGGCAGCATAGGCTGGAGAAGCCAGCCCCCAGAAAACTCAGGCTGCACACACATGCGAGTCAGTGGCCAGCAGTGGGGATGGCATACAGAGGAACTGGAAACAATTATTTAATTTCCAACTTATTTTAAACTCAGTCAGAGCAATTTCCTTCAGACAAGAATGATGGGCAAAGCCACCAGAAGGAGACAAGCAATGGTGTTACAAATTTTGCTTTCATTTCTCATCTCTGTGGCTATTGTACACTGTCAGACTGTTTTGTGAGCATTTCCAGAGCAGAGGCTTTGACATATCTGCTCCCAGCAAACAGTTTAAATGTTGGCTTTAAACTCCTTAACAGATTCCAGGCCATCATCTTTTTTAATTAAATGCAAAAAACTATGTTAATGCAACGTTAATGTTGAGATTGTCATTGGACAGATGTCAAGAAATTCAAAGTTATGGTTCCCACAGCAACCATAATTTAGCGACCCCCTCCCCCACTTCCACAACCACCCTCCTGAAACATATTGGTCTCAAATTTTACAACAGGCACCAGAGTGAGGGGAAGCTGTGAGAGACAGAAATTGTGTGCGGGACCTCTTGGAGCTGCTGCAGACAGGGTGGAGGCCAGTCCTGTTTCCAGAGGAGAAAGTACTGCTAGTGGCAGCGGTGGGACAGAACGGCTCCTGTCGGCACCTCACAGTGGTTACCGTAGCTGGGGTAAGCTGGGGGCTCATTTCACCCACTTCAGCAGTGTACCCACCAGCACACCTACCCCAGCACAAACCACCTGTATTGCGTAGTTACAGAAATGACCTCTATAGTGCACGTTAGGGTATTAAGCCAAATGCTGAAAGGAGCCATATAATGCCACAGCACAGCCAGAAATGCAAAGGTACCACTGTAGCCACCACAGTTAACACTGCACAACGAAACTCTCCTTTATTCATTCCAGAATATAATAGACTTCATCACTATGCACCAGAGTGAACACTGAAACACACAAAGCACAGAAACAATAATTTCCAGTGAGATAACATTTTTCACAGTACAGCTTTCAGACCCTGATCTCTCCGGCTTTGTATGTAAAGGAAAAATACAAATTGCTTCAGAAAAAAGAGCCTGTAAACTTAAAATATAATCCAATACAGTGCTAAAAAATCATGAGTTTGGAAGCAGTACTGGTTTTCTGACATTTATAATTTTTCTTATTTTTCATCCCAGCTAACTCCTCAAAATTCAATACATTAAAAAAAAATCCATTCACCCAACAATCTCATGACCTCTCTCTTGCTAATATCGCCTAGTGCGCTAACGTTCTCAACTGCCCTTCTTCTAAATTGTCTAATTGGAGTTAACCTAATTAAGTTAGACGAAAAATTACCCTCAATATGTACTTTCAAGTTTTCTGCTTAACCTTCAGACCTGTAAAAGCACTTACAGTCATGAAAGTATATCTGTTTTTTCCCAACTTTTTCCTACACCTCTCCCTCCAACCAATTTGGAGGTATTTTGGAGGACTGTCACACCTACATACACTAATCTTCTGTCATTTTGTGCATGCCTTTTTTAAGATCTGGAGCCTTTGAATGACTACATTTAATCCTAAAGTCAGTGAGTTACATCAGTCCATCATTACAACAGTTACTACATCCTACATTACCAGGTCCTCACCTGAGTGGAAATTATACATTTTTAGGTAAAACACCATGAGAAAAGAATACTCCTACTACTTCTGTTTCTTGACCATACAAGCCAGTGTTGGGGTGAGCAGAACTTCCATACTTTACATCATTTCATAAAACATGAGGACTGATTCTGTTGGTGGTTTTTTTTCTCACCAGGTTTAAGACTGACACAGAAGAGAAAGCATGCTTGCAAGGAAATATTTACATCTGCTACCTCTGTGTCCTCAGTCCCCATTTACTAGTCTGAGCTCCAGGAAGCTTGCTAAAGGCTTGCTTCCTAGGTTTTTTCACCTAAGAAGCATATGATGCATGCATGGAACAGGAAAAGAAGGTGACAGGGAGAGGGGAGAAGCAATCATAACCTAAGGACACCCATCAAGTGATTTAAGTCTATATATATGACTGCAGTTCTGCCTTTGAAAGACAAATCAAGTAACGCTGCCGACACTTTCCTTTCAGACACTTCTTTTATTCTCAAGCCTGTCGATAGCTGAAAAGTTACATTATACCTTCTCCAGTGTTAGTGCAGCAGTTTCCCATTTGATTTCATGTTCAGCTTGTATTTGTGGAAGCAAGAGGAGCTCTTTACTTTACTTGATAAATGGTAACATCTGGCTTTGTGATGGGCCATCACCAGCAGGTTTAAAGAGCTGCTGACGCTTCAGGGAAAATTTGGTAAAACATTTCATTTAAAGGAAATTCTAGTTATTTATTCTATTTTCTGCATTCCTTGTCCTCCACTTTATACTGGGGACATTTGCATGAAAACAGACCACAGCTCCTCATCGCCACAGAGCACATTTTTGTCTGATGTCCTAATCACTAATCGTGTTTGCGTCACAACAATCATATCCATAGCAACCACTTATTATGTCATAGAAAATTAGAGTTTCTGGGAAGGGCAATGAATAGGGTATAATGATATTAAAAGGCCAAACTCCGTATCACACTACAGCAGTGAAAATTTTTTAGAAGTCTGTAAAAGAAAGCTGAATTGGGCTATTGCTCTTACATAAGCACACACAGGACTTGACCTTTTCTTTTGATTACAGAAATGCAATGAGCTAAACATTACTGAAAATCACAATATTTATATAAATATTTTAACCTGTCTATATAGAGAAATCTTCAGCAATTGAAAAAAATGAACAAGCAGTTTCTTAAATAACATTTTTGCACTTTATCTCAGGAAGCTTCTTTCCTTGAAGTAGCAGCAGGTCAAATATAGCCAAAGGTGTTGATATTGTACAAACAAGGCTTCTCCAAAAACCAAAATAAATTTTTGACTCTCATATAGATTCTTTAAGTTTTGTGCAGTTTTGTTCTGGATATTTGTAAACAAATCAGTATTATCCATCTCTTAAGCATGTGTTTATCAGCCTAGCTATAGCTGGAAATCATAAACAATAAGCAGGAACATAATACAAGGACAGAGATCTGGCCTAAGCTTTAGAATGGTTATTTATTCATATCTTGTGTTTAAATACAAGACAAAGCACTTCATGTCTATGATGTAAACTCTGTACTTTCCATCAAAATATCCATCAAAAAGGTGGGAGCAAAAATTCTTTTCCTTAAGTCATTGTTAGAAAATTTATATTGTAGGAATTCCGCTTCTGGCGATTGCACAAACATATTGAGATACAAGGGCAGATGAACTAAGGTTCTTGAGGGTGACAGAGCTTCGCTGTGAACTTGTGAACTTTGAGGTATTTCCCAGGAAGTGCTATAGGGATAGATAAGCTGTTAATGTGTCCTACACTCTGAGTAGTCATTCTGCACCTTGTCATTGCATAAGTAACACAGTCCATGAACACATCTGGTGCCGTTCCTTCCTGACCCTTAGCTCCATAGCCTCATACAGTGGAGGAAAACACAACTGCAGCCATAGGAGACCACTGTATTCACCATTTTCCCAGAAGTAAATATTACTGCAGCTGAGCTCTGACTGAAGTTGGATACATACTGCAGCTCTTTTCATCTCTGCTCCCAACTGCACCGTCTGGAAATGCCCATTTCTGCACTTATATATGTTATTACAATGTGCAGAAGCTTGGAATTGAAAAGAAAGTAAATAGTGTATCTTTATGCTATGTTACATTTTCTAGAAGCGCAATTGACGTATCAATCATTCCATTCTGGCTGCGTTGATCGGTAATTTTCGTTTTGTAATTTCAAATAAAGCTTCTTTCCACAGCAGCAACGGCAGCATTTTCCAGCATATAACTTCAGTTCATTTTAGCTTCATGAGTTAAAGATCCTCTCTCCCCATCATTCTTGCACATCTTCTAAGTGGTACTTCCACTTTTCCAATTAGATTGTTGGAACATGCCAAGTAAACAGTCACCTTTTCCTAGAGTCACAGCATCTAACTAACAAGGAAATTTACTCCAAACAACAGCTTGGGCTGAATCCCTACATTCCCACTGTAGATCCAGCATTTAGAAATTTAAAATGTGGATTTTTACATACATACGTATATATATGTATGTATAAAGTGAACCTTAGACAGTACTAATGACGAGAGGGATTGTTAAATTTACACTAATTTTCAAGAAAAAGAACTTGCAAAAAAAATAAATATATTAAGTAAGTAAGATACACACACAAAGGAAAAAACTAAAATACTGTAGGAAAAAAAAGAGAAAATACTATAAGTGGATAAAGCCAGAAGTCAGATGTTCAAATCTTTATTTATCACATAGCCCCAGGCAAGTTACTTCTCTCTGTCCCTAAGTTTGCTCATCAGTAAAATGGGCATCATAATAATTTAATTCAACAGGTTGTTGCAATGACATACAAATATATTGCTCTTTCAAAAGCTGTGAGCTCCCCTGATGAAGGGTTCCTTCAAGATACAAAGAATTCATAGTGGGAAATTATTAAGCAATTCATTTTCATTTAAGTAACATTTCATTTAAGTGACATTTCATTTAAGTAACTCGTTTTCATCAGTTCTGACCAACAGTTTTCTGTGATAGCAGGTTTGGTTTAGACATAAAAGCAGGAAATTCTTAGAAAAATTACTAGAAAACTGACTGAAAGAGAAAGGGAGTGAGAGTGCCATTGTCAGGATCAGTATTCTATTTTTGTTAATTATTCCTATTGTATTTAAATACCATGTACCAAAATACTTCAGACACATCAGAAACATTCAAAACAAAGAAGAGTCAGAGAACCTTCACAAATGACAGTAAAGCTGAATTAAGAAAAAACCAGGACAATATTACCTAAAAGCTCCATGAATCCTGCATAAGAGACCATGTTATAAATTAAATATAATACTTATGCAAAATTTTACTTATAATTTATGCTACAAGAGCACTTTGGCATGAAACTATGATTCAGGCCACACAAGGCTGTAAAGAAAACATTGCTGGAGAGCCATATTTGAGGTGGACAAAGGGAAGAAAGAGGTGAGGCACAGAGGGAGCTGGTGTGACTCGTGAATGTTCACACTATAGGAGAAGCCAGGCAGTTTGGTCTTCCAACCGATCTGGTTAGAAGGTCATGCACACACATTCACACCCTCTTTAAGAATGTGCTCTGACAATGGTTGCATGCCCTCTTATACTCTTTTTCAATACATATTCACGAAACAAATGTTCAGTTCCAAAAATACCTATGAACAATAAAAAGTTATGAGCTATATATTTATGGAAAAAAAAGAACAGTCCAGAGATCATCAGCACATTTTGTAAGACCTGAATTAACATGTGGACCATTGCCTTTTCACAGAGCGAATCCACATAAACACAAGATAAGTCTTGTCCTTTGAGACCAGAGTTCAGCAGCTGATGACAAGGCAGACCACTCTCTGTCTGGAAGAGTCGCAGCCACAGCCAGGATCTTGCAGCAAAGCTTTCTCACCGAGGCAGCAGAGTACAGGAGAGGAGCTCCAGTCTCAGCTCTGCCATCACCTTTCTGACGATTTTGGTCACAGAATTTCACAACAATCACCTCTCCTTCCCCAGCCTTTGAGTTTGTGCAATCTATTCAGGTTACATACTCTGTAGGGTCTACTGGGACTTCCCAGCATCAATCCAACACCACCACTACCATCACTTACTACCACTGTGTGAGATGGGGGGCAACACCATCCAGAGACAGACTCCCAAACACTACATCCATGACAGACTTGTATGAACCAGACAGAGTCTCTCCTTATTTTGTGCAAAATTTCTTTCAGTTTGGCCGTATCTAGCAGCATCCAAATGACAAAATCTACTGTTTCCCTCAGTTGAAACAAGAGCACAAACGTAACACACAAAGAAACTGGAAACACTGAGAAGCTGAGAAGTTTTGCAGGCTATAGCACAATTTTACTGAAAGAACTTGACAAAAACAGTTCCTCTGCAACCAATTCTTAATGACAAGACTAGCATACATTTATCATTTTTTTTAATCTAAGCTTTGGCATATATGAAATATTGAAATAAACTGAGCTAAGAAACAAATAAAATATGCGCAGAGACACAAATGGGCCTTCTTTTGTTTGTTTTCTCAATTTTTTTTCCCCTACTTCCCACCTCTGCAGTGTCTGCCTGCAATGATTAAGTTGAAAAATGAAGTTCTGACTACTAATTAAATTGAAAATAGCAGATATACTGTGACAGTGATCTCTCTTTCCCTCATAGATCACCAGTAACAGTGACTGCATGGTTTTCCCTGGTCAGCTATCCCCAAGCCCAGTGGCACAAAGCACAGCAGCTGACCTACAAAGAGGTGGGAGGGAGGGAGGGAGGGAGGGAGAGAGGGAGGGAAGGAGAGAGGGAGGGAGCCACTGAGTGTCTCGTCTCGTATATCAAGAGAAGACAGGAGAGTTTAAATGTGGAACTACCAAAGCCTGGAGTCATCACTGTGCTGGTGCAAGTGCTGACAGACCTCTACTTTGCCTTTCCTTTTTTTAGCCTGGCAAGAGGTTGGTTTGTCCTCTAGGACACACCCCATAGCTCTAGTGGCGGGGGATCAGTGCGATGCTCTATGTGTCCATATACATACATTTCTCATGTCAGCCTCACAAACCTGCTCCTGACATCCCATGGATTCAAGCAGTTCCATATTGGGCAAAAGGCAGTCAGTACAAGGGGAATTAATGGCAGGAAATCTCTGTCATCCATTGGGATAGCAAGTGAAGCACTTGCCCTCCAATAGCACAAAGGAAGGAAAGATAGATCTGGGCTGCAGTCATCTCTGCTTCCACCACCTAACCTTAATGGCCTTTTCTAACAATTGTAACCATTCCTCAGACTATCTACAGTCCTAATGATTCTTCTCATTCTGTGATGCTTTATTTCTACTCCCTTGGTGTAGTCCTTTTCATCTCTATAACAGCAAAAATTTGAAAGCCACCCTGAATGCTTTGATTTTAAAGAAATGCTTGATGTATATGAGCTGTGAAAATTCTAATAAAAATCACCTCTGAAGTTTATGATTTAATAGCCAAAGAAAAATTTGTTCAATTGTTCTCATTGCACCACCTGCTTTTTTGGGATGGTCTATGGGTTTTCTTTCAATATGCAGGAGATGACTCTCACAGACAAAAAATGCAAGCATTTGAAGTAAAAATGTCAACATGTTGATTTAGCTATATAGAACATACGCACATATAAAAATACCTATTTTATGACTGGTAATAACATAATTTGTGATTCCATTTGAGTTAGCTGAGGTTTTCATTTTTTTTCTTCATTTTGGGTTAGTTCATTTGATTTCATTATTCAACTACTACTCTTACAGAATTGTCTTCCCGGTTTCTTTTTCATTCACAATGAGCCACCTATACATTTCTTTCCTCACGACAGAAAATACTTCAACAATGTTTTCCAGGATTTCTGAAAGGAAGATTATGGTAACTAGTCAAATTCATTTTGATTGTACTAAGTTGACAACACCAAGAACACTGACAGAATAAGAATCTCTTACCAAAAAATCCAACTACCTCTGAGTTGGTGTTAATTTTGTGTTACAGAATTTCCTTTTCATTTTGGAAAATGTAAGGAGTAACTAGCTTGTGTTTTGTGAAATATAATTTATATTTATTTCCAGAAGGTCTCATCTAACTGAAGCCGTAAATGAAGCATTGGAAGTTTTTAGGCGTTCTTAACAAATGAAGGTGCAGAGTGACACATAATCACCCTGACTAGAAGTTCTTTGGGTCAACAATTATTTTTTCATTCAGTGTTCAACCAGAGCTTTGCACAACAGGAGCTGTGATGGGCAACCAAAGCAGAATCATAATGGCTAACTTAATCCAAGCTTCTTTTAGGAAAATACCAAGTGAAAGCCCATTGTTCACCCTTCTCTTCAGTCTCACAAGAATGATGGACTCCCTTCACTTTGGGGAAACTTTTGCTGATATACAGTATGGGAAGTTCATGAGACAGCTGGACCCATTCATGAAAAGTTAGAGAAGTGTCCATGCTATAAAATGCTCCCAATCTTCCTCACACCTATTTCTAACCAATTTAGTTTGCCTCACTCCTATGCATAGAAATATACTTTGCCCTTTATTCATGCAATATCAAGGTTATACTCAAACATGTACTGGAAGATAAAAGCTTTAAATAATGTACATTCTCTCATTGTCCTTTTCATCGAGATCACAGGTGCATGACCTTGTCCCCCAGCACAAAAAGCTGTTGTCATGGAAACAGCTCAGGATGCCAACTTGACAACAACTGACATTCAAACCAGGAGGGACACCTTGCCTCCTGCCCTCCCCCACCAAAACACTGTTACAGCAGGGGCCAAATCTGCCATTTTTCTTCCTTGGCAGGGCGGGGATGTGAGGAGAAGGTGCAATTGGCTCCAGCCCCACATGGCACCGCTGCACCCCAAAAACTGCCTTGGGAAAACAGCATCTGACACTACAGCTAAGAAGACTATGCTTTGCTTTCAATGCTTACTGAGATGTGGTAAGGGAAAGAGGAGGCCACCTTTCATAATGACTAGAACAGAGAGTCTCGTACCAGATGTCTCACAGTGGCACTAAATCCATTCCTTTCAGAGTGCCAACAGATCACTCTCTTCCTAGAGAAAAATCACTTCAGCACTCTGCATTTCCATTTCCTGCATGTAAAAAGGGGATAACTCTACCTATAGCAAGCCTCAGATAAAGAGCTTTCAGTAATCAGTATTGTAATCCATTTCTTTTTCTTATTCTATTTCCAGCTATATCAAAACTATGGTAATTATTCACAATTTAGCTCTTCTAATTGAGTAATAAATAGTCCAGGAAGCAGGAGATAGACTTCTGGGCAAACATGTTGAGAAAGTAGATGCACATTCCTGAGAGAAATTAACTCAAGGGAAAGCTCTCTTATGTATATTTTGTCCCCCAGGAGATTTAATTGGAATGAACTACATAGTTAAAACACACCCATACTCTTGGCCTCCTGCATACCTAAGCATTACAGAATGTGTGAAGTGTGGTACACAACTTTAAAGGAAAAAATAAACAGTTTTGTGTATACATAAATATCTACTCACACACATATATAAAAATAAATAAATATATATCATTGTGGCTGGGGGAAGGGAAACAAAACATATACAACAGCATTTACTTTCCTGGAGGCTTGTGCATAATCTCGTGCCTGAATGCTGTCTTGTGATCTCTACATAACCTTTGAAACACAAGTGCATATTTCACCCTTGCAGACTAGCACAACCATTTTTTTGTCATTCCAATTTCATTTCCAGTGCGGTGTGGACTGCGGGCTCAGCAGTCACTGGAGTCTGAAGTGACTCTTGGGACCTCCTCACTGTTCTATATGCAAATGGCCCTGCACCTGGGCAGCCGAGCGGGCTTGCCGACAGTTTAGTTATGCAAATCTGATTGATCGAGAGCATATTGCAGAAGAACACACGCAGGCCTGAGACACTGGCAGCTATATTTCACTGGCTAAATTCCCGAAGAAAGAAAAAAAAATTAAATGCCAAGCATTTTGATGCATATTCCTATCAACCCCTGAAGTGCTCTAGCGTTTATTTCGGTATATTTTCAACACTTTGCTTAAATGTTGTTAATGCAATTTCTTCTGCTATTGCTGAATTCACAGAAGGGCTTGTTTTGTGTGGTTTTGGTTGTTGGGTTTTTTTTTTTAAAAAAAAAACAGCCCTCAAAAAGACCAAACAACAAAGGGACAAAGAAGACCCAAAACAACAACAAAAAATAGTCACTATGATGTCACGACATAATAGGTCTGCCAGTTTATTTGAAATGATTCTCCAGGCAAATGGAGTAAATGCAGTGTTAAAATATAATTAGGTCTTACGGTACAGAGGAGTGCAAAGGAACTGATGTACTAGCACAAGTTGCCCAGACTTTATTCTTTCTGCAACAAAAGGTAAAACAAACAGAGGGAATGTAGATTACATACTGTCACCCAATGTCAAAAGCATTTCTCTATTTACTAAACACTCTGTATAAAAAGGCAGGGAAGGAAAAGAAAAAAGAAGATAGAACACAAAAGAATCATCTGGGATCAGCTTAAAATAATAAATTCATTTTTTTTATTTAATAAAAAAAGAAGAAAATAAAAGAAAAAATGACAACCCACCTATGTGTGAGCACGTGGAAACCTCTAATAGAGAACACGCTTCAGGCATCAAGTTAATCTCGGTTTATTGCATACAACTGATTTATCTTCATTTATAAATGAGTGGTGAGCCCTGGTTCTAATATTTGCATTTCTTGTAGTTGTGTTTATGTACTTTAATGCCTTGGGGAGCCATTCATGGTGTTGAAATAATACAATTTTTATTTTCTTTTCCCAGTTTTTTCAACAGCAGATACAGACTATTTCAATGTTTGAACACTGTTAAAGCCACTGGGAAGAAACATTAAATGAGACTTTTCAATCACTCCTTTAATCTTTTCTAAGTCACGTTGTGATGGAGGTTTTCAACAACAAGAAGGCTAATCAGACTAAATTCAGAGTATACATTTTTATTGATTTGATGTTTGGGTTTTTGTTTGTTTGTTTGCTTGCTTGTTTGAAACAGTCTCTTCTCAAGCAAGTTTTGGGGTTCGTGGTTCCACAGCTAAAGACTTACAGTTTCACAGATCCCAAAGCAGAGAAGAGAAACTGCCTCCAATGGTATGCCTAAAATGACTAATGCAGCAGTCAGGTCTCAGTTGGAGCCACAAAGCTTTCCACAAAACAAATTGTTACAACAGGCCACTAGACAAACACCTATTAGTCTGGTCCTTCAGAATATGAATTAACAGAAACTCTCCCAATAAAATATATTTCCAATGTGAATCAGTGCATGAAGTTCCATACCTCAGAATACTTTTACATAAACAGCAATTGAAATATGTGTTATTTTATTTACTGGAGAAGAAAAAGTATTTTATTTTTAATCTCAGAGTTAAATCTGCCTTAATCACAAGAGGACTGTGCACAGAACAAAATTCCTTGGTAACAGAAGATTGTCCAAAACCACTCTTAGAAATCCCCCTGAGAAATATAGTTAAAATTTCTAGAGAGAAGCCCAAGTTATCTAAAGGACTTGAAAAGCCAAGCAACCCTGCTGAAGCAATGTTAGAGCACATCTTATTGAATAGAAAACATTTCTCTGCACGTTAAGTTGTATTGCCTTTGGCAGAAACTCTTCAGCTGCAAATTTGTCCAAGGAATGACACACAGTACACATCAGAGGAGTAATGAAGGAAAGAGGCTTAGATGGGCACTTTGCAGCTGACGGGGAGCCGTTATTGAGCCTTGTCTGCTGCATTTAGCAAAAGGAGGAAAAAAACCCGAACCAAAACTGAGGGACCATCTTTGTGTGTCCCCAGCTCTTACATAAAAAACCCAAACACCAGTAATTAAATAAATAGTGAAAAAATAGCCATCTGACAAGCAAAGTCTAGCCAGAGGGTCAAAAATGAAGATCCTGGGAAAGGTCAAGTTTAATCTCTACCCACGATGCCCTAGTGCATCCCTCACAACAGCTGACTAACAAAAGGGGCTCAGCACTGTGACTGACAGAATTCTTAATTGTATCCACTCATTCATGACAATTTGATTAAAATATTACGCCAAAGTCTCACCCCCTGTTTGCTTCGATCCTCCAAATCTAATTTTGAATTTTCAGAAAGGAGATTACCTCCACAAGCATGACTGGGATGCTATTAACTTCTACTTAATCTTTATTACTGATGTGAATTTAACATATGTATGGCTTCGTCTCGCTCCTGTTGTTTTCTCTCTAAAGTAACGTCTAGGCAATATACAAGTGGCGGACATTAATTTTCACTTTGATATTCTGTCATACCAAAGCTCATACTTTCATATGAAAATTTAAAGATGTACCGTCTTAATACCATGGCACAATTAGACTGCATTAAAAAAAAAATAAAAAACCCAAACACACACTTGCTTCCTCCAGTCCTCACCAAAGAAAAGAAAAAAGCCCTGCTGAACAGACTTCAAAGTACTATAAGTTTTTACTGTTATCTCCAGCTACATCCCCTTCATTATAGGAGCTGTTCCAAGGACTGACAAGAACTGGTAAATTCTACCTAATGCCAATAATGCAGTTATGAAGAAGTCAAGGAAGCAGTCAAAATTTCAAACCAATTTGGATTATTCCCAAATTCATGAAACTAGTAACTGAATATGACCATTGTTACCTGTGTCCCCATTTCAAAATATATTTGAATAAAATATATTATTTAATCTTCAAGATGTTTACTCTACTCCCACACTCCTTTTCTCCCCAAAAGTAACACAACAGATTGACATAACCAGCTGCAATTATGTTTACAGAAGTATTTACAAACCTATTAAACATGAAACATTTCTAATAAATAGTCTGGTCTGGAAAAGAATTCCACCAAAATGTTATTTTATTTCCTTCCCTTTCCCCCAGAGGATCAGAAAAATATCTTTTGATATCTTCTTTTGCAAAATATTTTTTGTCATTTTTGTCCATGTCTACTTCTGTTATCATAAAAAGAGAAGCAATAAATTAATCTTCCTAAATTCAGATGCTGTGACTTCCTAATTTGCCTGTCCAACTGCTTGCTCCCATCAGCAGGAGAGTATTTGGACTTGATTCAAACTTGAGGGAGGATATCACTGTCAGTCATTTAACATCTATACCACTTGCAAGGAGTTGTAGAACTACCCTAAGTGTCTCAAATCCCATACCACCTGGACAATGAGTGATAGACTGATATCTAGAAGTAACGTCTGGAAGAGGTTTCTCAGAATCCTTTTCCACATTTCATACATTTTGCTCAATAAATATTTGGAGTACTGCTCAGAATTTGGTGGGGTTTTTTCCTAATCAAGGAAAATAATCTGTGTTTCTGTATTAAAACCTTTTTCAGCATTTACCCAGAATTGAAAATATACTCACACTCAAAGAATTTAAGACACTTCTTCCACTTGTGTGTATCGTACTACAAGCATATTCTCGCTGGCTTGTTCTTTCTGTTCCTAACACTATCATGAGACTCAAGAACCTCTAGATAGGGGAACAACAGCACAGTAAAGAGCTTCTATGTCTTGCAACAATTTTCAAGTTTTCCAAAGTATTCCTACTGCAGCTGCAGAAATTCAAAAATTGTGTGAAGTTGGGTCATGACTGTGACAATATTAATGAGCACTGAAAATATGAATCTCATTTGTCCATCCCAGAGAAATCCCTACTTCAACTGACTTCACCACAGCTTTTAGAGGATTGATACATGAAGGACCATATCACAGTAAGAAAAAGAAATGTGCAACAGATCCGCCAATCTCATCCTCAGAAAGGACCCTCCTCCCCAATTCCAAATCTCACAATTTGTTCAATCCTTGTTATGACGGTACAACGTATCGACACCTGAAAGCTTCTCAGTGCCATCAGGAGTACAGATGCAACAGACTGGGCACATCATGGTCAGCTTTGCTACCCAGCAGTGATCCAGGAAAGGGTGGATAAAAATGTGATAGTGAGCTCTGCTTCTCCCTTGCAAATGAAGAGTAGAACTCCTGCACCCTCAAAGTCCAAAATTCCATTTCTTGTTAGAAGTGTAGGAAATGAAAATGTACGTTTCATTCTCTGAGGACCCAATGTTTTTTGAGAGCTTTCTGGATAATACAGACCAGAAGCTGAGAAACACAGCTGTATTGCAAGCACAGACATTACAGGACAGGTTTAATAGATAGTAGCTTTGCTTTGTTTAAGGTCACATTACTTGTTTATATAGAGATATCACCAGAGGTTTCTCTTTCTTTTGCCAGATTTTTAACAATTGTAGAATAATCCATTTTCCTAGCTGTCTGTTCCCCAGTTTTCAGTAAATCACTACTGGGAAGACATGCACTGTCCTGTGCAGGCAGAACAACACAGACACCTCCCCCATATCCCATAAGCATGGGGTCACTCGGCACACTTAATGACACTAACAAATACATGCTTTGACTCTCTCTCCCCAAGAAAATGCATCCCCAGCCACCCATCTCAGCCTCCTCCACAAGTTCTCTACTGCACAAGAGTCAGCAAAGCAGTTCCTCTGTTGCCACGGGACCAAAGTATCTAGACCCAAACTTAGCCCCTAGGTTTGAGCAAGGGTGGTTGCACAAGGGCAGAGTGATAAAATCACCAGGCACTGTCTCAAGAATTTAGCTGAGGGAGAAAAAAGTCTTGCTATCTCTGAGGGAAGGGAACCCTCACGTGGCCCTTGTGAGGCCACAGGTTCAGCCTCAGGACTCCCAAGCGAAAAATCCCTCCAATAACAAAATGAAGTCCCTCATATTGTTTCAACTGAATTTTGACACAGACAGTGGCTATGTCTTTAAGTTAAATCTATGGGCAACAGAAAAATTACTAAGTGTGAAGGAAGAGATGGCCACTTAAAGCATGTCAAACCGTGTTTCTCTGACTATGGTAAATCTCCGTGGAAGGTGGCCACTATGTGGTTATCTGTCCTGGATATCACACTGGAAACTACTTCCAACAACTCCAGTCTACTGAATGCCAAATAGAACGTCTCACACCGCCTAAGATATGTCTCTAGAGAGCTGCAGTCAATGGGTTACAGGATTTGGTTCTTGCCCCACCCATCCCTAAAATCAAAAGGGGATTTTTTCCTTGCTGTAGTCTTTGCAGTTTTCTTCTCCATCTCCTAAGGTCATGGAATATTACAGGACTTGTGGAATTACAGCAACAAAAACATGGATAAAAACTTGGTCATGCTGAGCCTCGTGCAGCCATCGACCACATTAGTACAATGCTTGCTCCAACACTCCTGAGCTCCCCACAAGGTTTCTCCACCGGACAACTGGTGATAAAAGGGAAAATAGTCTAAAGGCTAATGGGAGCATAAATAAATTAATAACTAAATAATGGCAGATTGAAGAACCTAAGGCTTAAATAAAGACGTAGAGCATCCTCCAATACGGTCCAAAGACAGCTTGGAAACTAAATATACCAGGGTTTTAAAGTTTCCAGATGATTATTTCTAAATAGGCATAACAGTACTTTGAAAATTCATTTTTACTGCTGTATATACAGAAAAACTTCACTGTTTGTCTGAACTGGAGGGGATCATCTCTTCTTTCCATACCTGGAAGTTACATTATGTTATAGGAAGAACATCAGGTATTAACTCTTTTATGGGGTTTACTTGAAACAAGGAAATAAAAACCAAACAAACCATCTCTCTGTCCCCACACATATCTCTGGACATCTATTCCCAGTGCAGAGGCAGGACCTTTGTCAGGAGTTTCTGTCTCTTTGAAGGATAATACTAAGCAGTTATTGTTTTTCTAAATATGATGTAGAGTTTTCAGTCTATTGCTCTGGTATCCAAAGAACAGAAATAAAACTTGGGGAAAGAGAATAGGACACCCTGCAAACACTCCAAGTCCCAAAGCAAACTTGATAGCTTCTTAGGAATTCAACCATCGTTTGAATAAAACCAGCCTGCTTTCTGTTCACCACATGTCAAATGCTTTCCTGTCATTTCCAGTAGGTTTTTTTTTCTTTTTTTTTTTTTTTTGCCAGTTCACAACTGCCTTCTATTATCAATGCTTTGAATAGCCAACAACGATTTAAAGTGGTGGGCTCCTATCAGCATTGTTCTCGTGTTCAGAGGCACAGAGAACAAGAATACATCTATGTTTTCCATACAGTGTAAAAAAACGTAATTCTCTGTTTAGTGTCATATCAATAGCTCATGTCCCAATTCACTGCCATGGGCAATGAATGACAGACTGTGCTGTCCATCCTGACAATGTGACCAAGATATCTATGGTCGAGACTGCTATATCATTTTTCCCCTTTCCAAAATATGTTGCCAGAGAAATCTCCTATTTTCATTCCTTTATTTGTTTCTTTATCTAAATACAAAATAGAGATAAAAATGAAATTGAGTTCATTAAACAAGCTGCAAATAATGTCTTGATAGCACAGGAAATGTTTCATTCCCCACAATTTAACATTGCAGCATGTGCTCTCAATGGAGCATGGATTTCTTTATAATACTAATAAAAACAGCTGTGGTCCCATTCCTTCAACAAAGGCTTCCCCCCACCCCAGTAATTCAGTAGAATATATCTTATTTTCTAGTATAAAAAAGAAGCCTTTTTTTCTTTACAGGTAGCAGGCACATCACAGTTAACAATATGTAGCTGAAGGGTGATTAACTCCAGGTACCATAGGTCTGGAGCTGGCAATAAAGAGGTAGCTTGGAGCTGTGCACTGGAAACAGCATTTATTCAAGAGAAGTGGAGAAATGAAACAAAAGTTTGACAATGTTGGAGAAGAAATGTAAGAAATAGGTTGAGGCAGCTATGGTACAGCAATGATTTACATGCCGTTAACGTACAGCGGCTGTATGTTGTGTTCAGGACAGTATTTAAATAAAAGCAGTGTTAGCCTTGGCAGCTTGTGTATTAACACACTGAATTTATGTTGCCTGCAAGGTAAAGAGTATCTTCTTATTGTAACATATACAGGAATTACAGTGTCGAGAGCATTTTTGGCAGTACATTCTACCTTAAGCAGAGCTTACTGGATTTGTTTCAATTTATTTTTATTTTCCCATCATTTCTTGAGTGTTTTGATTTGTTTGTAAGTTGTTGAGTATGATGATAATTTTTTCTTTTTACTGCTTCAGACTTAAAAACATTTCCAGCAGAGGAAAAAAAGTAAATTTACACAGGCAACAAAGGAAAGTAGAGGTTTTAGCTTAACATTTAGATGGTTGGAGCTGATGGAGTAGGGAAGTGGATGGAGTAGGGGTATTCAGGCTGCAGACCTGTGGCACAAGAGTTTTCCTATCATACAATGGTTACCTTTATATGAGCTGCAGACTGGTGCTGTGGAGAACAAAGACAATAGCAATGTCTCTGAACGGGCCTTTTGACACTCTGCCAGCACCAGGGTCATCTCTGTCTTGATCCTCCTTTGCTTTTTACATGGCTCTCCCAAAACTATCTGAGCTGCCAGGTAATGTTGGTCATAGGGGGATCTTAGCAGCTGGCTGTTTTGTGACAAATGACACAGAATCAGCCACAGTACATGACCTTTATGGATTCTGGCTGTCTCTTAGAAGAATGTGAAATATTCACAATGAAATACAAAACCTACTTGAAATTCAAGTTGCTCCTCAGACAATTACTATGGAACCAAAAGACCTAACTGTCCTGTATTGGTATGATATTTATATTTCTACTGCCCCCATAAAGTTCTCTGCCTTGTGCATCATTATAGAAAATAACAAGAAGTCAGAGCTTTTTTAAGTACAAGGCCCACCCTAGATGACTGTCTGAAGTACAGATGAATGACAGTGAAAAAAGCAATCCCAGTGGTAGCAATATGATCTGGAGGCATAGCCTTGGAGCAGAGGTGTGAAACCTTCAGACTCAGCCAAAATAAACCACTGCTGCTGAGGGGGTGGCGGATGTGGGGAAAAGGCACATAAAATTCAGGCATTAGTTCAGAAAATCAACTGCAGCATTTGCTACAAACTTCTGAACAAAGCACACTGAATCAGCAATATAAGTAAATCATAACATCTTCTGCCTCCCAGAGCAAAAAAGCTAATCATGTTAGGTCCCTCTGAACATCTGTCATCCTCCACAGTACAGAAAAGGGAGAGTTTCAGATCAGCAGACTCCAACTCTGTCAGATCAACTATAAGGAACTCAGTGACATACTTCAAGGGCCTCTTCTTCCTCTTCTTTCATGTGACATTCCCCCTTCCAATTTAATTGAGAGTAGGTTTCCCCACCCAAATTCCTTATGCTATTATTTAGCATCACAAGCAGAGGATATAATTCTGGGTTAAAAGGTTGTTGTAGGGAAATTAACAATCCACTAGGTTTAAGATCTCTCCACTTGCTGTAATATGTCTGGTAGGACAAAAGGAAGATAGCACTAGGACTGGAGTTTTGTATTTGGCAGTTATAATTCAATGGGACTGAACAGTTTCTCACATAACACGAATTCCACTACAGAAAGTGAAGTATATGGGCCTGGGGCAGATGTATTTTTTATTTAAAAACATCAACAGTAACATGAAAAAGGAAAATTAAAAATTGTAATAGATAGTTGCCTCTGCATGAGCAGAAAAAATATCTTCTTCATCTCTGATGACTGGGAAGCAACTTGGACTGCAATCCAGGGGTTCCATACAGTCTGTCTCCTCCCCTCCTTCTAGCAGTTAGAGGACATAAAAGGCTACACCTCTGCCTTCATTGCCAAAATAGTTGATTTTATCACAAGACAACTAACATACTTCAGCAACACTCTCACCAAGGCATGGGAAAAGTTTCTTCTTTAAAACACTATATAGGCAAAATCAACACCATAGACAGCATCAGTGGTTCCTCTTTCAATAAAAGCTTCATTGCTTTGCTTCCAAAAGGATTTTGTAGAAGAAATAATAAATGCTCTCTGTGTCATTACAACATAATCTATGTTTTATTGATCTGTACACTCCAGTCCAGGCCTGAGAGGTCTTTTGGATACTGTTGTCATCAACAGCTCCTGCAGTCACTGAAACATTTACTCCCTCAAATAAAATAAAGGGTTTTCTTCCCAAATCAGGTTCAGTTCATGTGACAGAGGCTCCTAGATGCTAGAGGAAGGTGAAAAACCTTACACTGGAACAGCATTCTTTTACAACTGTGAAGAGCACCGACCTCTGAGGTAAAATTTAATGTTGTTTAATTACTCTCTAATTGTATTTTCTTTCTTTGCAAAAGATGAATTATTGTTGCCAAATGCAGAATGCATACAACTTCCTCTAGCTGATTATATATTATCCACAGGCCTGGTTTTCCTTTTCCAAAAAGAAAAACAATTCTCTATGACTACTTAGACTATGACTACTTAGATTTTTTCCTTGACCAGTTCCTCAAAGTTGAAAAAAAACAAAAAAAAAAACCAAAAAAAACCAACCAAACAAAAAAACTAAATCAAAGAAAAATGAACAAACAAAAGCACAAAAAAACCCAAAACCACACACACACACAAAAAAAACCCACCTGGCTAGTAAAATTTTGGAAGTTCTTCACATCAACAGAAAGAATAATTTTAAATGAATGAAATATCTTCTTAGAATATACAAGATACAGTTCTGATGACATGTCTTGCTGGGCAGAATGTAAAAAGTTAGTCATTTAAAAGGCTGGAAAAAAGAAACCTGTGTTACTGCCAGAGCTGAAAGATATGAGTACTGAGTTTAGCAAGGAGAAGAATAATAGAGGGCTTCAGTAGGGCTATGCATAAAGCGAAAAGACTTCTTCTGATTGTAAAAGTAGCCTAAAGCAGAAGACAAAAAATGGTATCAGGTGCCAGGCAGAATATGTATCTACACAGATAAATGCAAAAGACAAATAAGACACAAACTTTGAAAGCAATTGAATATTGAAGCATCCTGCTTCATGGCAAGGTCCCATCATGATGTCCTCAAAACAAGTTTAACCAGATAGTTTTGCTGAAGGATATTCTTTGACTGAGAAATCATCCAATAAAATTCTGTAACTCATGCTAGATGTAGTTGTCACAACAGTCCCTCCTCAACTTAAACTCTTTAAGAATTTGGAATTATAACAGCAACCATCTTTCTCTTTCCACCTGATGGTTATTCTGTGGGAGAATGACAGAACACATTTCTGAGAGTTACCAAAAGCTATTGCCCGGTCACAAAAATCTGTGAAAGGGCATGAAGTAAGGCAAAACCTGGGCAGATAAAGTGACCTCTAAAGTGAAGTACAAGTTGAAAAAAGTATTTTTAGATGAGCTGATGTAAGGGTTAGTTCACAAACACAAAGTGCATTCTGATTACAATATGATATGATTTAAAATATTCCTTCAGGTGAGGTTTTAATAATACTGAAAAAGCCCTGACAACTCCTTGTCAAGGTATGTCCGTGTTATTAAGTTGTAAAGCAACTGTCTTGCTCATAAAACAATCCAAACTGGAAAACACATGGTGGACAAAGCCAAGGACAACAGCAGAAATCAGTGTAGAGCCTCAGTTTGATGATATGTTGAGATGTGCCTCCTAAGAACCTGCATTAGCTTTGATGGGTCGCACCTTCATGCAATCAATTTTCATCATGCTGGAAGCTGAACAAATAAATACCAGACATATAGAAACTCTGCAAGGAGGAGGTAACACTGGCAAGAGCATCACTAGGATAAATTTCCCAACTCCCTCCCAGAGCTGAACACTAGAGCTACAGTAAGTGAGAGACAAGATGATGATATGTAAAAACCTTCTGTTGCTATGTCAAGTGAATGCAATGAGACCATTTCATGCCTGCATTCCAGCCAGTATTTGGGCCTTTCTCCACCCTCCTCTGAGCCAAATTCTGTGTTCTGCTATAACTTCCTGCTCTCCTCACTCCTACATCATTTACATCCCTTCATCTGATCTTAACCTCATATTAATCTATTATTTCTTTTCCAGGAACTTCATGGTAGTCATGGATTGATTTTTTTTTTTTTGTACTCTGCAATTCAGTTCTCCATTCTTCTTTTGTTTCACACACTCCCCATCTCGTTACTATACTTCCCAACCTTCTGTTTCTCCTTCTTGCACTTCTGCTCTGTATTGTAGATACAACTGATTTTGCTTTTATCACCTTTTCTTAGGACCATTATGATGTTTGCTACATATTTTTTTTACCTTTCCAGCTTGGTGTGTTCAAAAATTTTCTATTATGCAGCTTTGTATTTTCTCTGGCAAACTGGCCAAGATTATACAAAATTTGTCCAGACAGACAGGAAAAAAAACCTGACTTTATCTGTTATCTGAGTTCTTGGTTCACCTGCATGTAAGAACCTACGTAATGAATTCCATTACAGCATGTGAATCTGGTTATTTTCTAAAGTTTGTCTCACATCTGTTTTGATGGGATAGCATAATGCTTGAGACTTGTCAACGTGTTTAGACTGAAAGTTTTTCTTGGAAATCTATCTATCTCCTTCACAAATTTGCATCTGATCATGGTCACAAAGTGCTTTATTAAAAACACCCAAAAACTGAAAAAATATCCATGGACTTTAAGCATTTCGCAACTTTGAAATGCATCACATATTGCAGAAGCACAGTGACAGGCCTCAAGACAGTTTGCATTAGTCCACTCAGTCCTCCATGCTGCTATCCCCAGATTACACGGGACATGTCTAAACTCCACATGTTGCATAGCCTGAGTCGGGAGACAACAATCCCCTAACTTGCCACAAAAAACTGAATAATCATGTCAGGATTAAAAGTGAACGGAGCATGTAACATCTCCCTCATGTTCCCATTATTTTTTTATCTTTTGTCTGAAAATTCATGTAAGTTTGAAGCCCATTCCTCTGACTGCTCCATGTGCTCCATGCGACTCCCTCATGTGACCCAAGGAGAACTAGAAGGCAGCAGAAGTCCTAGCCTTTTCCAAGGCATATATTCAATGAACGAGTCAACTTCTGTGTGCTCTGCTGCCTGCAGGGCAATATCCCTTACTGCAGCACTATGTCTCAAGATCCAGGATGCTTTCTCATACATCTCTATTCTCTCCTCCCCAGCTCCGAGGAGGTACAGAGCAAGATGTTGGGTACTGTTGAGAACTAAGGGGGTGGAGGGGAAAAAGGGCTACACAACATTTATACTGCCAGTGGCCAGCAGCTGTAATGAGAGAGAAAAGACTGCTGAGGTAATAAAAGCTTAGCCAAACTTTCTGTACATAGAATAGATAACCTATTTACTTTTAAAGGTTAACAACAACAACAACAAAAATTACTCTAAAGAGGTAAAACTTGGGAAGATGGATATATGTCTTCAATAACAAGTGGACTGGTATGACCCTGGCAACATCAAGCTCCCTACAGTAGCTCTCTCTCTGTCATCTTGGATATCACTTATTTTAATAACACATTTACTGATGAGAGTAAAACTAATGTAGCATGAAGAGAAGGATGGAATAGAAGGCATCTTATTTGTCAATACACCGTCACTGTCACCCTGCTTTGGTAATAAGGTGAGATATGAACAGCAGTCTGATTTTCAAAAACACCATGCACAGCACGTTTCTTCATTTTCATCCAGAAGTGAGGGAGATCCGAAGTGCTGAAAAAAAGTCATCATTTATTGCTTTTTTGTCTCCCATAACTTATACATTTGCTGTCAATAACTTTATCCATTTGAGATGAATTTTAGAATCTCTTAAAATAAAATATTTATGTAGTAAATATCCTCTTCTCATGATTCTACCATTATATTGATATTTCTAGGTACTTTCCTTATAGTACAGTTCATGCTAATAAGGCTGTTATTATTTTTCAGAAAGCACAAACTCTCCAGCTGGAAAAAAGAGTTCGAAAATACAGCCTATGAAAACAGATAGGACAATATTTTGCTTCATGTCTTGAGAGTAAAGAAATTTGACTCATGATTTTTGAAAATCTGAGGTCAGAAACAATTTGCAGATTGTTTTACTAAACCGCAAAGTAATAATAATAATAATAATAATAGTAATCAAAATCTTAGGCAAAAGTTATTCTGTTGCTGCTAGTGAAGAGAGATTTACCTCTATTTCCCAGGGATTACCAATATAATAGTCTTTAATAACCTGCAATTGTCAGACAAGCATGTTTTATTCCTGCACTTTAACAATAGCCCAAAAGTGTCAAAAGCATTTGCATTTATCTTCAGTCAGTGAAGTAGATGGCAAGACCAGAAGGAGCTTTATCTAACAATAGCTCTGATGCCTTACAATTGTCTTAAATATTTCAACAAAGAGATACCTCCACGTATTTCCCTGGCCACCAATGATTTGCCAAAGGTCAATAACTTTAGCTTTAAAACCCAACTGAGTTCTAAAGCTTTTTTTGCAGTTGAGAGATTAATCCAGACTCTTATAAACATATTTATGAAATAAGAGCAAGGGACTTCAGCCTGGCAGTTTGGAATGTAACACCATTTTTTATCTATATTATTTTTGGGATTAGAAACCATTAATTTCTAAAATTGTGCTGTGGAGCATAAGTGGCAACAGCTGCAGCTGTTTGCTGTCTTTCCACATGGGCTATTTTCTGTGCAAGATATGCATGAAGAACACAAATAAATGGGGTGCTACCTCTTTAGACAGGGCCTGGCAAATTTAAAATAAAAAACTAAAAAGCATGAACCATGTTTGCCTTAAAATCATGAACTTAGGTGTTAATAAAAATGGCATCTTAAGGCAAGTCCTTAAACACTTCCCGTTTCTGTAATCAATTCTTCTTCATGCACAAACTAATACAATGCCTCTTCTTATTATGTCACTACTGTACATGAAACATTTCATGCATAAAATATTAATCCCAGACACAGGTCTCTGAGAGAATGATTGCACTGGCTAAAGGAAGAGAGAGAGAGAGAGAGAGAGAGAGAGAGAGAGAGAGAGGTTTCTGAATATAGCTCCAGTAATGCTTTCCACTCCCAAAAAAAAACTGCAACTATATTTAAGCACACGGCTTTTCAATAGCACATAAAAGCAAATCTTTGGACAGTTTAATGATGTGGACAAGATGACTGAGAGAATCAGAATGAGACACACCATGTATCCCATTCAAATTTGATCTATAAAAACCCAAAATAAACCAAAACTCAGTTACCCAGGTATTCTTTGTGCTTTACTTTTCAGGAAACTTACCTTTTTAAAGAATTTATTCCAAAGTGAATCTGGGAAAAGAAAAAGTTTTGATTCTTGCCCACTAAGAAGGGGTGTGGGGTCAGGGTGGGAAAAGAGGGAGGAAGAAGAAGAAAAAAAATAACCTCAATGAATTCAGCCTTTAAGTCTTCAAAAGATTTTTATTGTCAAGAATTGTCACTCCTTATTTCACAAGTTCAGAATACTCCACTGTCAGTAAACCATTCACTGAAATACAAATATCTAACACACAGTAATTTAATTAGAAGAATCAGGTATGTCTCTACTTCTATGTCTTCTTGATAGTATTAACGACTATGTGAACTGTGCCCCATGCCAGGCCCTTGCTGCCCCTTGTGTCCAGATCCAGACCTTGGCTGGAGCATGCTTTTCCCCTGTGGTTCACATTTTCTTGGCAGTTGAAGCCGCAAGGCAGGGGGGAGAAAAGGTACAATTATTTCTTGCCATAATATCGAGTCAGAACATGGCTGAGGTTTTACAGTATTAGGACAACTTCAACTCCTTCAGTTTAGTCCTAAACTCAGATCTTCTGTTTAAGAAAGGGACCCATGAAAGACTTCTGCCTCCCACAGAAAGACCATCCTCCAGAGTTAGTTACTCTGGGCTTCATCCAAACCATTACTAAATATTTTCCCTACTGGATTTTCTTAACAGAGAATTTTGTAGTCTTAGAGACCTACATATAAAACTATGTAAAGAAATAATTTCAAAGAAGTAGTCCATCTGCTGCCAATGGGATAGATCACCTGAATAAAGAGTTATAAGCACAACAGAGTTCAACAACAGAATATGTTTTTCAGTAGACACAACTTTGCCAGACTGCAATCATTCCTGATAATCCCTCTGTGGTGGATTGACCCTGGCTGGATGCCAGTCTCCTACTGGCAGTCTCCTACTGCCCTCCTCAGCTGGACAGAGGTTTCCCTGGTCAAGATTAGGACAGGGACCCTGATCCAGCACAGGCTTCCTATAGGGCCACAGCCTCCTTTGGGCACCCACCTGCTCCAGTGTGGGCTCCTCCAGGGGCTGCTGGTGGATCTCTGCTCCCCTGTGGTCCTCCAGGGGCTGCAGGGGCAAAGCTGCCTCACCATGGTCTTCACCATGTCCAGAGCACTTCTTCTCTCTCCTTCTGCACTGACCTGAGTATCTGCAAAGCTTGTTCCTCTCACACGTTCTCACTCCTCCCTACAGTTGAAGTTGCAGCTGTGAAGAGACTTCCTCCTCTTCTTAAATGTGTTATCTGAGAGGCACTACCAACATCAACAGATGGGCTCAGCCAGCGGTGGGTCCAGCTGGCGCTGGCTGTCCTGGACATGGGGGAAGCAGCTCACAGCTTCCCACAGAAGCCAGCATTGTAGGCCCCCCACTACCAGAAGCTGGCCACACACACCCAATATACTCCCTCTGGAATATGCCAGACAGTTATTCTCTTGTCTCATTGCCTACAGTCTCCAGATCCTCCTAGATATTTATTTTACTCTTTTTTCTTTATAAGTGATTCTCTCCATCTTCCCCTTTCCGTCTCTGTTATTCTCCACTCACTGACCTCTGCAGTCCCAGAATGGTTTGTGGTGTAGTAGTTGTGGTTTCACCTCTGGACTGTGAAGCAGTGCTTTGCACACACAGGCCACAGAAAATCACATATTACATAGAAATTAAAGGCTGCTTTACAATATGAATAACCTTACATTGAGAAGAAGCGTGTACTGCTGGAACAAAAAAACCCACTTGTTCTCAGTATTGGGTGGGAACAATGTCTAAGTACAGGCTTCTCTTGAAAAATAAATTAGAACTTCACTGGGGGTATCAACTAATTATCTCCCAGAAAAAAAAGCTATTTAATTTGATATCAGTAAGGCTAAAGAAATATTTAGCTCCATCATTTCTGTATTAAATGACATTATAAGTTCTGCAGTATCAAGATGCTAAGAAGTGCTTAAATAGTCATGTTCCCACACAGTAAACTTGCTACCTTTTGCCATTTGGATAATACATGGAAAACAGCCAAAGCTGCACCACAGAATTAATTACAGACTCATCACAAAATTCTAAAACCACAATACTTAGGCAGCTAAGCAAGAACAGCTCTCTAATAGATTTAATCAACTGTAGGGTAAACCCTGAAAGTAGTAGATGTGATTTAAAAGAGATCAATGAATTTGAGTAGGCTGTGATTCTAGTCACCAGGCTTTTTTCCTGGTGAAACAAAAAAAGCACTGATTTATTACATGCATCCTCCAACAATATTCTAAATAAAGCATTTAAACATGATTTAAAAGTATTTAAAAGTGACAAAACTTGTGCTTCCTTTATATTAAAGACTGAAAAAAATAGTTTCTTAACTTACTAAAGGTGATCTACCTTGCCAGAAGGACTCCTACCAGGAAATGCAAGGGTAGCTTATCTGAAGGTTTTCTAACTGTTAGATGCTATAAATGTCACTCCTTACTGCCGGCATGAGGCTGCCATTTAGTTCTCAGTACATTAAATAAGAAATGTCCTTTCCTAAATTTGTTTAAGTGTCTAAGACTTTGGTCTCTCGGTCTCTCTCACACATAGTACATCATTTTATAGCACAAACAAGTGCACTAGCAGAGCTGAACCCTCTTAAAACCAGTTAAAATAAATAGGACCTGAACAAACTCACTGTCAGTTAGCAATTAGTTGGTTGTTTTGATAATCACATTACAGAAGGGGTATCCACAGAAATTCAATCATTCCAAAAATTAGTAGTATACCAAAGGCTAAG
This sequence comes from Phainopepla nitens, assembly GCA_013400175.1. Taxonomy (NCBI): domain Eukaryota; kingdom Metazoa; phylum Chordata; class Aves; order Passeriformes; family Bombycillidae; genus Phainopepla; species Phainopepla nitens. Next base: position 1,187,113 of record VXBQ01013868.1, read on the forward strand.
GACACATAGACAAAAACAGTTCTGGAGCAAAGGAAGGTTAATTTTCTCTCCCTCTCAACACCTACTCCCCTCCCTCAAGAAGCAAGATAAAACCAGGCCATTTCTCCCTCTAACATGCTAAAGCTTTCAAATAGCTCCCAGGCATTTTAGAAGCAGTTGTACAGTGTTTGCTTGCCACTTTCAATTAAACATGGTACAGCAGTCTGATGTCACTGGGATCTACTAATAGGAAGAGTTTATTTAAGAGTGTTAAAACTTCAAACAAAGAACTGTCCACAGAGGTCCGCATTTTCTGGATAGACACTGAGGCAGTTTATAGAGACAAGAACAGGGAGAACAACATAAAGCACTACCGCTCTGTCTATAAACTCTCCCAACACTTGGTAAATGCAGAAAATTTACTGTGTGTCATCAAAATAATTGACTTGTGGGATTCAACAAAACTGCAGATAGCTTTGTGCATCTCCTTGGAAGCAGTAGATATCTTGAGAAGCAAAATTACTAGAAGTATTTTAGCCTCTAGCAGATTCAGTCACCGTTGCATTTAACCAAGTTCCTTTCTCCATATGCTTTGCTTAAATGGAGGCTTTTCTAGTTGGCCACCCTTCCATTTTAACATTGCATTTTAAACTATTTTAGTACACCTGAAGGGATTAAAGTAGGCAAAAATCCTACTTGTTTCTGTGCCTCTCTAAAGGACACAGAGTGAGTAGCTTCAAGGTGGCAATAGAGTCAGAGAAAAAGTGCATAAGAGGAAAAGAAACATGACTTGATTGGGAAAAGGGTATGGAAGAAAAGAAATAGTAAAAGTAGAATGGAAGGGCTTGATAACTAGATAGAAGCTGTCAGGGGAAAGGATTCGTAAAAGTCTTTGTTTTTTAAACCAAGGGTGCAATTAACTCTATCCATAAGCGAGCTGAACTGCCATTCTTTTCAAGCACTTTTAAAGTACATTAAGCTTCTCACTAAGTCAAGTATGGATACTTAACAGAGTTGTTAATTTAGCTAGGTATTTATCATATGTAGCCATGAAGTTTGGCCCCAGTATCATATACCTTGCTCTATTGGATGCTACCGCTTTGATTTCCAAGTTGTTTCAGGATTAACTTAACAGCAACATTATGAAGAACAAACAGCAAATACATCTGGAAGACCTCCAAAATTTCTTGATCAGCCCCAGAGAGAAGTTCTAATCACTTCCTCCCTTTTCCAAATAGTGCCTTCAATAACGTAAAGAAATGGATGCCAAAAATTGTTTTGAATCTTGCAAATGCACTGGGAGTAGAAAATATTTGCAATAAAAGCAATGGCAACATAAAGACTAGTAATCTCATTCATACATAAAGAAAAAAAGAAACAGCTCAGTTTTATTCAAAAGGCATAGGATTATCAAAACAAAGTCACATCTCCCCACTCTATTTAATTTTTGTATATAACTCAAAGACTGAAGGAAGGGCTGATCAATCTCACTTTTATTGATTGTGCTTCATTCTAATCAGGTTCCCTGCCTCTTTTTCACACATGAATATACAGTGATGTCTGAGCAACAACCAATGCAGAGCAATGCTGCTTCTTTAAAATTAGGATTCCTCCAGACTTTTTTTTAATGTCATGTATGTTTTTCTATTGCTGCCAGGCTTTATACATCATTGATTTACAAAACCTCTGGTTTGGTATTAGATTGACTTGACAGTGTGTCACATAATGAGTAAAATATAAAAAGCAGGAAAAGATTATACTCTTGGCATGCAGACCTTTGCTTGACTGGAGGTTGGAAAGAGAGAGGTGCTTCCCTTCCATATAACTGTGGCCTCTTGGGATGTTTGAGACATGGCTCTACTCGGGAAAGCCAAGTACTACTCACTAGTACTACTCACTACTCACTGCGTGTAGTTACCGTCATTTCTGCTTTACAGAGGTAAAAATCCCGTGTCTTCTACATTGATTTCTGGTGGCAGAGGATTTGCACAGAGGTAACTAAAGCCTGCAAACTTTTAGACCTGACAAAGGCCAGAAAATAACTCCGCTTGGGTCTCAGATGAAAAGGGACAGGTCTCCAGTGCTCTGGGCATTGGACAAGCAATTTAATTTAAGAAACGTACCTATTTGATAAAATGCTTTGAGAGACAACAGACAGCCAAAACCCAAGAACATATTTACAAAGTGTTTAATCAGACCATTTTTATGTAGAGTTTTGGGGCTCAGCCCACAGCCTTTCTCTGATACAACTCTCTCATGTCGCAGAAAATTGTCTCATCTCACAGATACTCAACTGCTTCTCAGTTTATTTATTAATAATTCCAAATCCCAATTTTTAAACTATAAATTATTCTAATATTTGCCCAAATATATATTATTCTAAATACTATTAAATTCCAATAATAGATAGGTTATGTAAACCTAGACAAAGAGAATTCTACATATGATAGCACTAAACAGTCTCAGTGAAAAAGAATGAAAGAAGGAAAATGGAAGAACTAGGAAGTGGATAGACTTACAACATCTTTCCCAAAGTTATTCATGGACAACAGCAAGTAACATATGTTTGGTTCAACTCAGCAAGAATTTGCCTACTCCACTGCATTAAATACAGCTGCCCTAGGAATGCAGCCCAAACCTTTTCTGCCTGCATGAAAAGGACAACCTCCCTAAGGTCCTGGCTGCTTCTATACACAACCAGAACAACCTCAAAAACACAAGTGGAGAAGACACATGCTTTATACCTGACCATGGATAAGAATAGCAGAATTTCTGACTGCAATGTGTGTTTTCTGACATTGCCCACATGTGGTCTGCAATTTTTGAACACGCAAAATGTTCTTTGAATTTTTTTTTTTCCCAAATGTATAGGTATTTTTCCGTTGTAGAAACAGAAAAGTAAGATTTAACTCCCTACCTTGATTACATTTTGCTGGGCTGCTTTGTCTTCATGCCTTTTTAGTCAATCCATGCACCAATTCTGATTTAGGCAAGAACCTGAAACAAGGCTAGAACCATGGTTTTTTTTCACCCTTTCACAAAAACCCTACAGCGAGTATGCACAGCCCCGAGCAGTTGCATTACAGAAACTGAAACTCAGCTGTGAACCCAATATATGGAGCTGACTGAGCCATCTCATATCCAAACTGGAATTCTAGTAAGATTCTCAGTAGATGCAGTTTAATGATGAAATATAGGAAAATATAAAAATCAAACACCTTTTGCAAAGACAACATTTCTGAAAGTTTTATTTCCCCAGTGATTTTATGTTTTGTTATTCTTATGCTTATATACCTTTTGTGAGAACAAAGCTCAATTTTTGATCAGTTTTAGTTTCTAGATACCTCCCCATGCTGAATTGCTAAATGGCATTCAAAAAATTAAGTTTATATACAGAACAATCTTTGTGAAATTGTCTATTTTCCTTCAGCTGCATAAGAATATTTGTACCAGCTTTTACTTTGAGTTTTATTACTTCTTTCTGGATAACACTCAAGCTTCCTTTTCTCCAAAGATTAACACATCTCTTGTGAAATTATTGCATCCCAAGGGAGATAATTTAATTACCTGCAATTCTGTATTTTTTTTTCTTGAGATTTCATTAACAAGCTCCTCTTTTTCACTCACAGGTCCTCTAAACTAAAATAAAAGTAGTTAAGTAAGTAGTCACGATGTTTTGGTTCCAGAACTGATTTGTTGGAGGCTGTAATGGTTCTGTTCCATTGCCTTTCTTTTAGTATTAATTCTAAATAATCTACTGTAAAAAACTCTCACAATTTATCACACTTTCTGCCTGTGGCATTTCCTTTTAGCCCAAGGATAAATCTTTCTAACTCTGGCAAATGTCAGGAATGCTCCTGTGATACAGGTGATCCTACAATAATAAAAATCAACAGCTAAAAGCAGACTTTATTGTATTCATTACGATACTTATAGCCTGTTATAAATTTTCATCTAATTCTTATTAAACAAAGGCTATATATTACTATCCCCTATATCACTGTGACCAAAGCCAGAAGACCATCTTGAGTAATGATATGCTAAATACATAATCATTTTTACAGTGGAGCTAAATAAAGCAGTTATCATGTTGAAATCATACCTAAAACGGTGAAATCTGCGTAAATATTTTTTATATCATTTCAAGGATTTGTACCACAGCAAAGACAAAAGAAAGCTTAAGTCTTTAATCATACTTAGACCATTAATTATCAGAATTTAAGAGCAAATTAATTAAATATTTGTACAAATACCTCATCAATCTGGAACCCACCTCAGCTTTGCCCGAATCAGAGCCATTATCATCCTGACCACCAGCAGCACTGCCTTTTCAGTTTCCCAGGTTACTGGCAATGACTTTGTTGAAGTCAGTCATGGCCAGGTTGCCAGTGTGTGAAGTTTGTCTCTTGTCTGTAATCTGCTCAACAAAACTTCAGCACACATGGACATTGTGAGGTCATACACATACATAGTGCCAGGCTAAGGAGTATGGAAAATGAACACTTCTAACCTTCTAGTATCTTAATGTATCTGTCTTTGTTTTCTTGTACTCTTTTTGTTGGGCAGAAATAACATTTTTTTTAGTTTCATGAAAATGACATTAAAATAGCTGCACTATCATGTTTCTATATCCTTCCCATCCCTCACAAATAAACAAGATCTAAAGCTTTCCTTTAAAGAAGAGAGCTGTTCCCAAATATGTTTCTCAGGACAATCACCAATCATGTCAAGCATTGTCCAGAATGCCAAGGAGGAATTACTTCTTATTTTGTTTCCCATTCCTTAGAAAACATTGCTTTTCTCTTTGCATCAAGGAAACTCTACTTTACAATTGCAGCTCTGTTGATTTCTCTCATTACAAGGTTTATATATGAGACGAGTAGCTTAGCCTGCTATTTCTGTCATTAACATGCACTTTTCCAAGAATACAGACTATGGAAACAAAGCTTTGCATAGAAGAGCTTTCTTTGATTTTTGTCATCTTTGAGCCAGTGCTTAACCACCATCACATTTTTAGATCTGTCACTGGCTACTTCTGAAGTACAGAAATAACTGCATTTTCCGAGTTGTTGTGTGTGCAATGTGTTGACTCCAGACTGGAAAACCACCCTGCCAGAACAACTCCAAAGGGAATATGCAAATCCTTTTTAGTAACACTGTTCTCCACAAAACATCAAAACACTATCTGAATACATCTGGGAGATGAACAATAATTTTGTTCTGGTCAGGCTAATCTCTAGTCTTTAATGTAAACTCACAGACATATAAGTGAGATGAGAAGTAGAGTATGCAATGAGCAAGCACTTCAATGAGTGTGAGTGTTTTAGAAATGTCTATATTTTGCCATTAAAATCACTATTAACAGACACACAGTTTACAGGGAAATTTTTAATTTTTTCCCATAACATTTTAATCAGAAGATCACAGTTTAAATCAAAGCTACTTTTAGAAGCACAAGTTTTACAATTTTTATTCTACAGCAAAAAAAAAAAGAGCATGAGGACAGTGACTTCAGAAATCTTCCCAGTTCTGGAGTTCAACCAAAAATTAGAGAAATTGATGATTGTTTAAAGGAACCATTTTTTTTTTTTTAATGGTGGTCAAGCATTTCAGGGCGAGTTTCTCTAGAATCCAAATATGATTAAAATTGCAGATCTATTTAAGAACATCAAATTACTCAACTTACCAATTAAGACAAATGAATACTGCATACAGCACACTTAATCTTATGAGAATTCAGCCACGAGTTTTACTTCATAGCACATAGCACACTTCCAGGTTATATCTTTTTCTCAGAGCTGACATTTGATGTGGACATCACCAGATGAGCAGTCTGGAATGCTGAATGTTTTACCAGTTACTTTAACACTACAAATCTCCAGGAAAAATATACTTTCTTACCAGTTATGTAACTGTCCCATCACAAAGTATTAACCCTGAGAGCTCTCTGAACCACTTTGGCTCTATCGTCATCAACAATTTGCCTCTGTGGAAGCCGTACACACACCTCAGTGACAACACACTAGGTCTTTCCTATTCTCACAACAGACTTATTATGGATAAAGTGATTAGAAGACCATTTGTCCATCCTGAGCATTTACCAAAAAGCCTCTTCTATTGATTCTTTCAATATTTCAAGTACAGATTCCCTTAGTACTCTTAACAAAAGTCTTCGTAAGCAGCATCCTGTGATTGGAAAAGGCCGGGTTCAGTTCCCAGGATAGCCAGCTGCTCTCTCAAGTGACCTCAAGGAAGTCTCTTGTCCTAAAAAATGGCCAGTGACTTAGGAATGTCAAACCTGGTATTTCTTCAGCATAGTTTTCAGAAACCATTCATTTAATTCAGCAATACAGGTAAGGTGTCTACCATCTGGGCAGGAAAACAGGGAGCAGCCCCTGCAGAAGAGAAAAGATAGAAAGTCCTGGGTGCCAAAAGCCAGGCCCTCCAAAACTAGTTTTGAGGCCTCAAATTTCTTTGTCATTCTCCTCAATCTACAAAATGGAGACACGAACATTTTCCTTCTGCCCAGGGATTGTGAGGATAAATAAATTCCTGTTTGTGAGGCACTTAGATAAGATAGCTAAGGGAGCTATGTAAGTTGATAGATTCCTTGATCTTAAGGAACTGTACTCTTGAAAGAAGCAGCTTGACTGAGTTATAAATGTCCGTATTATTCACAATATGAAACTGCCAAAAGATAAAAAACATTCTAATGATATTTGAGAGCAGGAACTCCCCTTCGCCCCCTCATACTTTGAGGACTCTGTCCCTTTGGAAATGGTATGCTTTTCAGCGAGGAGGATTCCCTATTGTTTTCTTCCCTATTCTTTATAATGTAAATGTAACCTCATTTATTTATTTATTTTGTCTCCCAGGCCTCTTTTCATCTGGCAAGATGGTGGGGGAGGGGGGTGGAGGGAAGAGGAGCTGAAGGAGGGGGGCTATTTAATAATGTCCTATTAATCGCAGTGTACTATCAGCAGGCTTTAACCCTGTTCCAATTCTTTGATTGCTTTTTAGGGATTAGAGCAAACTTCATTGTCATCCATTGCATTGCAAATAGGTAAATTTGAATGATATGTACACAAAATATAGATAGGTGGATAGTGCCTCAATATATGTGCAGAGTATATACATGCATTTATATGGCTTGTACACACACACACACATATAAAAATAAGCTACATCTCCCTGTATGCCTAAGAGAAAAATCAAATCAAGGCACGGAGAAACTGAAAAAAAACCCCTACATGTATCATTCACCTGATTTCAATTGTGACTCCCTTTGAACCTCGGCCAAATCATTTTGTACATTAAAAATTGGTCAAGGATGATAAGATTCCATTTTCATGGTTGGTAATGCAGAACCGGTGAAAGAATACAATTACAGACCCCTGAGTAAACTCTGCGAATGTCAACTTGATGTAAATGATCAAGTGTCGACAAAGGGATGGTGGGGGGGGGCGGAGGGTGGGCAGGCAGAAATGCAGGGGAAAGAGAAGCAGAGGAAGAGAGAAAAAGAGGCTTCAACTTCTTCAGCAGCCTCACCCAGTGACACGCCAGCATCTTCCCTACCCCAGCCATTTGGGACCCCATCTTTCTGAGCCAACATGGGGCCTCCAGTCTCCCACGGCTGCCACCTCCATTGCCCACCTCCACACTGTGGCAGGGTTGTGACACAAGCGACATGCCCCTGCCTCCAGCAGGCCAACAAAAGCAAGCAGCCAGCACAAAGAATTCTTGAAAAACAATAGCATGGCTCCACAGAAATCCTGCAAGAGCCCAACACTCAGGGGTTGTATTGAGGGACTGTCAGACCCCGACCCCTGCACAGAGTGGCTGCATGACTGCAGGTGCTTGTTCCCAGTGTCACCCCAAGCCCTCCTGTCTGCCTTCCTGCCCTGGCCCCACCATCTCCAGAGCCCCAGGCAGCCCTGCTTGCTTTTCTCTGCCTTCTCTGTGAGCATTAAGCTGATGCCATAGCAACTTCTCTTTTCATACTGAGCTGACATAAGAATCTGAGGGCAAATGTTGTGGCCAAAAGGATGTGCAGAGCTCAAGGAGAGAAAAAGAGGCAGAGGTTCTCATCACCAATGGGGAGAGCAATGGTTTAAAAGTTGCCAGAGCATTATCTCTGTATTCTTCATGCTTCATGATTCCCCAAGGGAGCAGATAAACCCCTTCACTAACAGGCAGGTAAACTGAGGCACAGAGAAAGTAAGGCAATGACCTACCTGTGTTCCCAGCATGTGTCTTGAGCTGAGGGCTGACTGCCAAGTGCCTGTTTCCTCCAGCTTCAGGATGACAACCTTGAAAGGGGCTTCATGCTGCCCCTTGGGGATAAGGAGAGAGTTCATATCTAGGTCATGGCCACACCTCATCTAGTCCCACATTGCAGTGAGAAGAACAAGATAGCAGTGAACTTCTGGGAGGCGGATACATAACCAAAAGTCTTTTGCCATTCATGTACTGAAAACAGGAGTCATATTTCCATTTATTTAGAATTATCACCTGAGCTGATTAAAGCAGTTATCAACTTCAGTTGTTCTTTACATGTCGTTTTTGCTTCACATTTCCAATGTTTTCCTTGTGTGCACTGCATAAATTATTGAAACCTTATTTTATTTATCCATCCCCTTGTGACAGAAATAGGTTCTCTGAAAGCAAATCTTTCTTGTCCTAATCAGTTTTGTTTTTCTTGGTTTCTCTCCTCAGTATTGCCATAGCTTTTGGGTTAGTGAACACTAGTTTGCATTTGTGGAGAAGAAAAAGCACTGTGGGCTGATAAAGACAGGCTGCTAAATTAAAGGTTATTCCAAAGTACATCATTGGCTAGGAAACAATAGGCTTGTAAAACTTTTAGCAAGCTGGGTGGTAAAAGAAGATAATATGCTGAAGATAGGCAGGATGGGGGTTGTCTACTCCCCAGCAGCGCTGCTTCCCATTGAGACCTAACCTCAGCACAAAACTTTCTTGGTTCACAACTACCTCCAGAATTGGCCATCAAGTATATGAGAAAGTGAAATAAGCAAACCCCAGGGAGCTGAAATATGGGCTTAGGTTTATATCTTATATAAAAACAACAGAGTAGTACTGTCCATTCCTACCCTCTACTCAATTCTTTTTATACACTAATACATCAATACAAAGCACTGTTACAGAAGCACACACTTAAAATGCTGCACTTTCTTCTCTTTTTGAGTGCTGTGTGTGTCATCCTAATTATAAGCAAAGTAAAATTAAGCAATGATATGCACATGATTTTCTATTAAAAAAAATCATAATCAAATATGATGTAAATGTGACACAAGTTGTTTAGCCGATAAGGGGTCTAAACTTCAGCCAACTACCTGTACTTAAAATTAGCTCTGCTCAAAATATCCCTAGAAATACTATTAAAGAGTCAAGTGATGTTTAGAATGTTAGCAGGACTGTTCTGGTTTTGAAGCACAGTTTCAAATAAAATGAATTTTAAACAGTTCAAAATGTTGCAATTTCTCACCTGCACATATGGCTTATGACAAATTTGAATACTGAGTGTTATTTGAATCTTAAACTCTGAACCAGTGTACACAAATACAGTTGGGGGGGTTGGGCACTGCAGTCAAATCTATTTGCTTCTAAAGCTAAAATTATTTGAACAGTTATTATGATTTCCCTTTCTCTCCCTTGATTCTACATTCGTGGTTCCCCTAAATGACATAAAATTATATTGAACAATAAAATATTGAATATTATAGTATTGAATTTTTCCTCCTCGTTACAAAAAATAGACTGGACTGAACCCATTAAATGGGAAAGATAAGTCAACGCACATCACCCTCTTTGACAAACTTCATTGTGTGTTGCCAGTCTTTGCAGATAATTACAGAAACTTAAATATAGTTTGTCTTTACTGAATGTAAGGAAATGAAAACATTTTTTCTTTTCCCTACTCATTGAGTGAAACAGATCTCAGTTAATAGGGATTAAATTTACATCGTATTCTTATAATATACAGCACGGTCTATTTCAGTAAATGCAGAAATGACCATTTATATCTAACATTGCTGAAGCACTCCAGATTTGACATAAAAAAGCCACAGCTCTAATATTAGACATAAATAGTGCAAATTACAACACATGTTAAATAACTATTCCCTTGTGTATTTATAGCTTTAGGTTCTGAACTTGCTGCCTTGCATATTTTTCAGACAGTCATTTTAAAAAGTTTTCAGTCCTTTATATAATTATTATTATTAACTATATGTTAATTATTATTGATAATAATTAACATATTGTTGTTGCCATGCTAAAGATTATTTACAAATATTGTTTTGCTAATAAATGTGGTGGAAGTGTTTATTCTTTCAAGACCCTTTTATGGAAAATATTTTTTCAACTAAATTTTTTTTAGCAATTCAAATAATTTTCTTTTTATTTTTAGGTTTGTGGGGGTTTTTGAAATACACATGCTTAATTTAGACAGCAAAAAGCTAAATTAAAACTATTTGTACACAAATGAGGGAAGATATTACTCCAGTCTGATTTGCCAATTACATTTTATCACAGTTTTGTAAGTAGTCGCTATCATTTTTATTTTAACAATTCTGAGGCAAGTTTTTTAAGGAATAAAAATATTTCATGCAGTTGAGTGGTACACCTAACAACAGAAACATGCAGCAGCAAAACTCAGTAGTCAGAGCAAGTCCAGAGGAGGGTCACAAAGTTGATTGGGGGGGATAGAGCACATCTCCTGTGAGGAAAGGCTAAGAGAATTGGGACTGTTCAACCTGGAGAAGAGAAGGTTTCAGAGTGACCCAATTCCAGCCTTGCAGTACCTAAACAAAGCCCACAGGAAGGATAGGAAGAGACTATTTTAGAAGAGCATCTAAATACAGAACAAGAGGGAATGGCTTCAAACTGAAAGAAGGCAGGTTTAGATCAGATATTAGGAAGAAATTCTTTACTCTGAGGGTGATATTCTTTACTCTGAGGATGACAAGGCACTAGAACAGGTTTCCCAGAGAAGTTGCAATTGCCTTGTCCCTAGAAGTGTTCAAGGACAGGCTGGATGGAGCTTTGAGCAACTGGTCTAGTGGAAGGTGAGGGGGTTGGAACTAGATGATCTTTAATATCCCTTCCAACCCAGGCCATTCTATCATTTGTGTATACACCCTGCCTACTATAGCCAGAAGAATAGCAATTAAAACCAGTAAGCAATAGTTGCCTACACAAAAGAAAGGGACAAGCCAGGCTGAAACTTTACAGATATGACAATACCCAGGGAATAACACACAAGGTTTTGTTTCTTTGGGCAAAGACTCTCTAAAATGTCACTGACTTTTGCGTATTTTGACTTTAGGAAGGATATAATAAGTTTGAGGTTTTCTACAGTGACAAAAAAATCTTGGTTTTACCCCTCATCTACATTTCCAGTTGAGACAGAGCTTTTAGAATCTAGATTAGAATAGTCAATAGGCAACTATAAAATAGTTTTAAAATTATCCTAAAGAAGTAGTATTGTTATACAAGTAGATTTAGGCATCAAGTTTTCAGTAATCTCTATCTTGCACTACTAAATACATTATCTTCTACTTTCCATAATGGAGGGACAAGTTTCTCTAGCTGGTTTTAGTAAGGAAGCAATTTTTATAAGTACCCCTCTGCAGCTGAATACAGGAGCAACAAAAAAGTGGATGGGTTACACATCCTGCTGATCTTCTTTATTTTTATTAACTATTCAGGAGTCAGAGTCAGTTTTTAGTGGTTAATCATTCTAAATCTTTTTTACTATAGTGTACGGGTGTATATCTTTTTTTCAAGGCAAAATATTCCCCACTATTAAGAAAACCTAGTAGATGAGTAACAGATGATTTCCATGAAAGGATATGCAAGAAGCCCTGTCACACTGCCTGCAAGCCAGAAGACCTGGTGCCCTGGCGTTGGCCTTCAGCCCCTCAAAAGTAGAGCAGTTCGACACTTCAAGAATCTTGAAGGAAGAAAAACTAGCAGAACAATCTCTGTCACTTCTCAAATAATGGGAATATATAAAGGGAATATAATGTATTTAACTTTCTACAAAAAGCCTGGCTTATTTGGAATACCTACAGTGAACCACACAGAGAAGCATTTGTAATAGTCAAACACAGAGGCTTAAGGTATAGGGAAAGGAAATGGTCCATGAAAGACTGGTCTACAGAGTTAAATCCCTAAACTAGGCTTACCTCACAGCCAATTTTGAAAACAGATTTCAGGTCAGGAAGTGGTAGAGAATGAGTTTAAGTGAATGTCAAACCCACTAACCCTTCTCCACAAGAGGAGAAAAAGTAATTCATGAAATCAGCAAAAGATTAAGCAACGCAGGTACCTCCACGATGCAAAAGAAAAGCTCACAAAAATTCAGAATGTGCCCTTGGGCATGACAATCCTGATAGTCCACATTCATTGATAATTATCTCACCTTTGGGTTTTGTTTTAGACCCTCATGTCTCTTTTCAGGAAGCAACCATTGCCTGGATCTCAGGATAATCCCCTACATGGACCACTTCCAAAGAGTAGTATGCTCAAGACCACCCCAAGATCAGTATTTCCTATCCTACAAAGTCCACCAAAAGCACTGTGGGAAGGTTTCTGCCTCAAAAGCCTCTTTTTACAGTTTAGTTGTACTGTTCCTCTTCCTCCAGAAGCACATACAGACCTGTCCTTGCTGGTCTATCAGTCTCTTCTGAAGATACTCAGTAGAAAATAAATCATAACCACTGTCACAAAGGCTTGGAGGTCAGTCTGTGTGTGCAAGTGCCCCTCTCCAGAACAGAATGTCCCCAATCTTTCCATGTCTCCCTCACCAGAAAGCTTTGGGCTACTGTAGCTCTTGAAACAACCAAGCACTTAAACAGGGCAGAGTCTCCATCAGAATGGTTCTACTCTCCAACTGAAGAAGATATATGAGGCTGGCTTTAAATTTCTCTCTTATCTTAAACGACCACTGAAGGCTATGGCTTCACTCAAGATTTAAAACTTTTTAAATTTTATTTGTTCTTCTTGAGTCACCCATATCACACAGTAGCATTGCCATACTGCCACGTTACACCCAAACAGATACATGAACTGGCTCAATACACTTGTGCCATCGCTGCTGTCTCCCAAAGAAATCAGTACAGGCACTAAAAGGAAAGGGCATTTCCCACATAGGATCTATGACTTCAAATACATTTGATTTTTTTGATTCAAAACAACCTTCAGGTGTCAGTGCAAAACCACTCTTTTCTGTGTAGCTCATTGGCAAAAGATGAGCAAAGAAATGGTTGGAAGGAGCTCTGGTGGTGATTTGTTAATAATTTTAATTAAATTTAGTGTAGTCACATGGTTACTGTTGCATTTTTATCCATGGGTAATTATGGAATCTGTTCATTTTATGAGATGTATTTTTAAGAGTTTATCAGTGGCTTGGGATGAGTGCTCTTTTGTTTAGTGATGTATAAATTTGAATAATAATAAATAACAAAGTGAAAGAGAACGAGGGAAGGGAGGAGACTGAAGTCTGGGAAGATGCTTCCCTATGTATGTCTGGTGCATTTGATCACAGCATAGATGATACAGCAGTGGGCATTATAGAAAGCCCTGGTATAAATCAGATTAGATAAATATTAATTGCCATGTACTAACTGTGCACTTTACTGGAGTATATTGATGTTTCTAGTCAAATACTCATGTTATTAGCATACATTTAATGATCAGTCACTTCCCTTTATGCAGTCGTAGTGTTCTGCCGAGCAGACACCAAAAAACAAGGTTGTGTTGGCGCGCAGTGACGCTGCCTTACAGTGACATGTGGGTTCGCACTGGCTCTCCCCAGTGCTGCACCCTGTCAGCCTCACACTGTGGGGCACCACTCTGCTTCCACATGGGGCAGCCCAAGCTACAGACACCCTCCAGACTGACACTTCTCAATCAAAGACTATGCAAGGAGAACTTGTTATTGAGGACATACCATATGATTTCAGTACGATCACGGCAGCTAAATATTCAGCATTTTGTCCTTGCTGCACTAATTGTGGTGTTGAGGAACTCTGTGACTTATTGGACCACTATTAGCTTCACCTAGGTGCTGGCAAGGATTTGCATTCACATTCATAGAAAGACAGAGACAGGACTTCTTCTCTCACATATTAAAGTATTAATAAAAATGTTGCTCCTATTCAGAATCAAACAACTGCATTCACCACAAAGTTAAATTTGGGGGGAAATTTGAGGTTAACCATCAGCATTAATATAATACTTATTTGGACAATTTTGATGCGCTAAAAAACCTTCTTAGTCAAACAAAAATTCAAAGAAAAGAAGGTATGCAAAAATGAAAAAAGCCGGATTCATTGGTTAACACTGAAAAAAAAAACCACAAGAAACCTACCCCCTCATCTGTCAAAATGTCATTAAACCAAGACATTACTACAGAAAAGCTCGATTTTGACAAAGCTGTACTTTCCACTAGTAAAAGACCATGTAAGGAATTTTTCTCATAATTAGTACAAATAAGTAACAAGGTGTTCTCTTTCAAATTACTTTGGTAGATTTCAGGAAAGTTGTATTACTTTTAGGACTGTATGAGGCAAAGTGTTTGCGGCTGTGTGTGCACCACAATTAAATCATGAAGTAGTGAGTGCACATGTCAGGCATTTATTTGGGGTCTTCTATGAACTCGTGCTGTGGGTCCATGTTTTGTACCAGAGGAGTGAAAGCTCTGTTTTGGTGCTGCTTCTTGCACTGTGGTTGTTCGGCTGTAGGTGCTCATGCCTGTTTTGGGGTGGGCATACAGCTGTGGTGAGAGCACTGCACCATCTGTGTGCTGAGTACAGCCTGCCCTGCTTTTCTGTATAAACACAGAACATGACACCACACTTTGTGGCTGTGCCGAACGCCTTTAATATATGTTATGACAGCGCTGCATTGTGCTCAGCATTATTGCTGCTCGCTCTGTACTGTAGGCATGAATTTAGCTGTGTGATTATGCTATAATATCGCTGGGCTCTGCGCTGCCCAGCGGTGCCAGGCTCACATTGTGTGCTGTGTTACAATAATGCTGACAGGGCTGAGTGGCAGCGCTCGGCACTTTGCAGTTGTGCTGTGCTCCTGCAAGGTGCTGCGGGGGCTTTGTGCCGTGCCAGGCTGGCCGAGGGCAGCGCGGACGGCTCCTCGCTCGCCTTGTGGGGATGCGCAGAATTACTTATGTAATCTGCACTTTGTGGGTTTCTCGCATTAATGTTGTGTGCTCTCTGCTGCTTGATCGTGGGGTATTAATGTCAAAATCTCCCATGATCTACTACCATGTGGTTGTGGTGAAGACTCTGATAAAATCGTGGCTTTTCTTAATAATGCGGAATTTTAAGAAACAACAAAATGCATAGGAATTGTTCTATATTAAAAATGCAGCATAATTGTATAATTACAATATTTGCATCATGCTAAACAGATTGGCTGGGTTATTTCAGATTCTTTAAAGTCAGGATGGCATCAGGCCTACAGTATTTCTAAACTGTTTTGCCCGTCTGCAGTTGTATAATGAAACACCACAAATTTTACCCAGCAATACTTGTGCTTTCTAAGTGCTGCATTATGAGCATAAAATTACCAAATGTACTGAACACACTTACCAACACTGAACTAAAATCCCTTTTCTCTCACCCACAAATTAAATCTCCACAGATCCTTTTTTACAATGCTGAAGTGGTAAATACATATATATTTATTTCTACAACCATTTTAAGAAATTAGAAGGAAACCCACACAGTAGTTTAGCAGTTAATTTGCAACAGTACAGCCTCTCAAGCAAGTATGTAAAACAAACACACATCATTTATTTCCCTCATTTGAAATCCCCGCTCCCTGACAAATAGACAGACAGACAGACTCCTACACACAGATCACTACAGTCCAAATTGGACATCAGAAAAGAAACTGGGACTTCTTTGCTATCATCCGTGATTGCCCTGAGGGTTGAGGAGTGGCCAATTTACAGCATGAATATAGTCTGGGGATACATGAATCATGAATCATTTTTGATATATGGAAAGGCACAGTCACTCTGAAAGGCTGCAAATGCAGTCATCTGCTTTTTAAGTGGAAAAAAAAAAGCTTGCAAAACAACAACAAAACTGGAAAGATGAAATACCTGGGAAATATTATTTAAAAGACACTATCTTTGCTTTTTTTTTTTTTTAATTGGGTTGGAAGGGGTTACTTCATTATGCAGCAAATTAGAAAATTCATAATTTATCATTGCACCCAGTCGAAATGCCACCCAACTGAGTCGCACCCCTGTGAAAACCATCACACAGTAACAAACTGTCAAAGCCTGCTGCAGCCGACGGGCAAAATTAATATGCAAATGTATGCAAGAAATTAAAAAGCAGAATTACCCAGGCAAATGAGGTAGCTATACTTGAATTGTTAGAATTATGAATAATTACTGCGAATTTTCTGCTCCTAATATAACTTGTTTTTTGATAAACAAAGACTTAATTATCGAGATGCGCTGGAGAATTTCCGTGGCGCTCATTAATCTTGCAAAAAAAACAAGTCCCTGGTGCCCAAACCGTAATGAAGAGCGCGTGCCCTGAATCTTCAGAAAGATCAGAGGCACCAGGGTGCCAGGGCTAGAGAAAAAAAATGACAGTGCCAATGTCCCCTCCTGTACCCTGGAGTGTCATAACGTCTTCCACTAACTATCAAAGGGACTTATTTATGCCAGCAGCTGAGCTATAAGTCCAATTTACGATGCCTTAAGCAGTGGTGAAATGATCTGTTGATGTGCTATGGAAATGCCATCTTGCAGTAGCTCGATTTGGTCCCAGTGATACCAACACGATGAGGACCCTCCGCTCCTCTGTTAATGGATGCAGCATGACAGACCATAATACACAAGAGGGACAATCTTTTAGGACCAGTCTCAGTGGTCCTCCATTAATCTTGGTTCTGCAGCGCTGTGGTGTCCATGGGAACAAGGGCATTATCATAAGCACTGGTTTTAAATGTTCCCATTAGGGATTGCAATTCAGGGGAGAGATGCATGGGGCGAGAGGGCTAGGGGAGACAGTCCACTATTAGTTTACACTATTTTTTATGACCTGGATTTGAACCATAATGGGTGGCTCAGAGAATTTTCTCTTCCTAAATAACATAAAGAAAACAACAAAGGAGGAAGCAGCTAAGTGTACAGCACGGTGCAGCACTGCATGTTCGTCTTCTCTGTTTTTACAGCAAGAAAATCAGCTTGGCCCTGGTGGGCTGAGATAATTTACCATGAGAAAGCAAAGGGAAAATAACCCCAGGTACTCTCAGCACAGACCAAATCGAACCCGCTGTGAGCTTATTATTACTTAAAAACTGGCATCTAAGTGGAAATGACTGACTCTCTGTCATTATCCCTATTACCACCATGATAAACCCAAGCAGATGATAAGGCAAAATTACAAAACATCAGTTATGGAGCTCGGAGGCTACTTCAGAAGCTCAAGGCAGACTGCGTTTTCAAATGCTTCCTTCTCTACACTCAAGTCCCCAAATTTCCTGATGCCTTGACAGAACCATTTCACTGCATAGGCAAATTGTCACCTTTTAAACCAAAGCATCTGTCATTTTTATACAAGGGTCTTCCACTCAGTCATTCTCACGCTTAATCCTCCAATTTCTCTACACATACAGAGCAGCTATACACCATAATGTTTGAAATTTCATTCTCACAGCCTGCATTACACTCAGAAAAGGGAAGGATGGGGTGACAACTGCCTCATAACTGACAGAAAGGATGCCCCTCCTGACCGCTGGGCTATATTTTTTTAATCAGCTGGAAGAGCAGCTTGCTTGGGGAGGAATGGAACTTCAGAGTGAGAAGAGGGCCACAAGCAGAGAGTACAAAAAGATTCTTCCAATATCTTCTGGCATCCTCTCACCCTTCACATTACCATGGCCAAGAGAAGTGAATTTTCTCCACATATTCCTTCTCTCTCCTTCCTCAGCCTCTCCCTACAGAGGGGTGATTGGCACATCAGCATGGCATGCTAAATTCTCCAGTAGTTTCTCCCTGGTGCAACAGAGCTGGAGGGAACCCAGAAAGCAAAGTGTTGCCTAGGTCTGAGTAAATTACATCTGGCTTAGCAGGCTGATAATTCACTTCACTGGTTGTCTGTAAAAAGGAGTTATTACAAAAGGAGCAGTAATTGTGTCTGACATGGTTGCCTACCACCATGCTGCTCAGCAAGCAGGACAGCTGCTAAAGTTCTTACCAATAAAAACTTTCCTTTTCTTCCTAGCGATGAGGGAGTTTAATGTTCCAGTCCTGCTAGTGCTCAGGCAGGTCCCTGCAAAGCATTCCTCAGTTACAAGTAGTGGTGTCACAGCCCATATGATGGCTGTTAACATCCTGGGCTGAGTCATGTGCAGTGACTCAGTCACTGGGGCAGTACCCCAAATCCCACCACCTGATGATGTGGGGCTATGAAGGTTGCTGTCACCTATTTCTATTTCAGATCCCAGGATAAGCAGGGTCATGCACTTGTTGACACTAAAACCTGCTTCTCAGCCAATGGCCACACTGTAAGTCCCAGCATTTCGTGGCAATGAAACCTCAGGAGTAATAATCCCATATGGTATCAGCTTTTGAAGAAGCCTTCAAGAAGTAAAATTTCCTTCAAGACTGGTTTCTTGTTTTACCAGAACACTTCAGTACAAATCAGAGTCTTTCCTCCTCCTCCCTCATGCACATGCATGGAGAAGAGATCCAAGTGTGCAAATTAGAAATTATTGCTATTATCAATGGCCAAAACGGCACAGTTTAGATGCTTTACAAACAGTTTTTGCTCTTAGTGAACTGGAAAGGGCTATAAAATATCCTCTGCAGAGTGTGGAGCACCAGTTACAGAGAACTCCCATCCCTTTTCCCACAATTACCACATCTAGGCAGTACACCAGAAAAAGATATATGTATAAATGCATGTGTGTATTTATGTAAATATATATGAATGTATGTATGTTCCCAACAGATATGGGTGCATAAAGAATGGTGGGCATGCAAGACAGAAGAGGGCTTCTCAAAATGTTTTTTGTAAGGTATTGCAAAAGGATGTGGCTAAAAAATGGGATAAATTACTTTCCACTAGAAGAGACTGACATTGTGAAAAGGCAAGCAAAGATTCCAGGTCCACTCAGGTTTATACAACTTCAAGCCTCTCCATGAAATTTAAATGTTTTCAATCCAGGTCAGTGTACTACCGTGGCAGAGCTGCACACACACCATGTGCACCTTTCTGACATAACAGTTGTTCAGCTTGCTACACAAATCCCAAAGGAGACTAACAGTTTACTGTATTTAAATAACAAATATTTTAGGGTAGAAGAGCTGTGCTTCTAGTTGTCAGCTTGAGGGTCTTTACAGCGATGAAAAGGGGGAAAAATATACTTAGATTATTCCTAGTGACCCACATACAGCAAAACATCTGCTGACAACATGGTTGGCTTCCTGCCCAAGTTCAACTATGAGCTGTCTCCAGCTGATCATCTTTGCCCTCACCATAATCCATAGAGCCCACAGCAAGCAAAGGAGATAGTCAGGGATGTAAAAAGCAATTTGACCAGTTGAATAAGCACAAACCTGCATAAACATGAACACACATACCTCTAACATAAACCTCATCTTAAAAAGAGGTGTTACCATCACATACAAAATTCAGATTATGATTCTTTAGGTTAGAAGTAAGAACTCACTGGTGTTTAGCATGGACTTTCATGTTTGCAAAACTTACGCTGTTTAAAATTTTAGGTCTTAGAGAAATGCATGTGCAATATGATTAGACAAAACACCGGAAACAAGTAAAAAGCGCCAAGAAATACCTTTTGTACTGTCAAATTCCACCATTGTACTTAGTAAAGAATTATTCCATTTGTAGAGACAGAAACAATATTTCTAGAAGAATTTGTGTTCCATCCTTTTATTTACACCTGAAATGCTGTTAGCCTGTCATGAAAAAACATTGATGCAACTTGACTGTCGACCTCACCTTTCATCATTTGTGATTATTTCTTTTTTTTCTATTATTTTTATTCAAATCATTAATTAATCCCAAGTTCCAGGTTTCTTGTGCTTTCTTTGCCAGCCAGGGAAGGCTCCTGGCTAGACCTGTGGATTGTGAACAGAGAAAGGCTAGTGGGTGATACAGTAGTTGAAGCGCGTAACAATCACAAAATTAAAAGAGTTTTTCATTCTTGGAGAAGAAAGGAAGGGGGTCAGCAGAACTGCTACCTTGGACTTCCAGAGGGCAGACTTTGATCTGTTTAGGAGGCTGGTTGAGGGAGTCCCTTAGGAGTCAGTCCTGAAGGGCAAAGGATCCAGGAAGGCTGTACATTCTTCAAGAAAGAAATGCTAAAGGCACAGGATCAGGCTGTCCTCATGTGCCAAAACACCAGCTAGCAGGGAAGAAAACCAGCCTGAATGAACAGAGAGATAAGGCTGGAGCTCAGGAAAAACAGGAGAGTTTATGTCCTTTAGAAGAGGCAGCCATTCAGGAGGACTACAGGGATATTGTGAAGTCATGCAGAGTGAAAATTAGAAGAACTAAAGTCCAGCTAGACCTTATTCTGGCTACTACCATAACAGACAATTAAAAATGTTTCCATAAATACCTCAGTGACAAAAGGAGAGCTAAGAAGAATCAATATCCTTTATTGGATGTGGGGGGAAATGTGAAGATTAGGGAAAGGCTCAGGTACTTAATGAATTCTTTGCCTCGGTCTTTAATAGTAAGACCTGTTGTGAGGGTACCAAGCTCCCTAAGCTGGAAGACAGGGATAGAGAGCAAACTGAAGCACCTAAATTCAAGGAAAAGTGGTCAGTGACTTGCTGCACCACTTAGACACACACAAGACCGTGTGGCCAGATTAGGTTACTGACAGAGCTGGTGGAAGTGCTTGCAGTACCACTTTCCATCATTTACCAGCAGTCCTGGTCAACTGGGGAGGTCTGAGGTGACTGGAAATTGGCAAATATGACACCCATCTACACAAAGGCCCAACATGAGGATCCAGGGAACTACAGGCCTATCAATCTGACCTTGGCCCCAGGAGTAGATCATCTTTGGTGCCATCACACAAGACACAGAGGACAACCAGAGGATCAGGCCCAGCCAGTATGGGTTTAGGAAAGACAGGTCCTCCTTGACCAACCTGATGTCCTTCTATGACAAGATGACCTGCTTGGTGGATGAGGAAAAAATCGGTGCATGTTTTCTACTTGGACTTTAGTTAAGTCTTTGACACCCTTTCCCACACCATTCTCCTGGAGAAACCAGCTGCTCATGGCTTGATGGAATAGCCTTTGCTAGGACTGGATCACCAGGCCCAGGGAGTGGTGGTGGTTGCTGCTGCACCCACCTGGTGCCTGGTCACCACTGGTGTTCCCAAGGGCTCAGTCCTGCTTAATATCTTTACTGATGATCTAGACAAGGAGATTGAGGGCACCCTCAATCAGTTTGCAGATGACACCAAGCTGGGCTGGAATGTCTGCTGGAGGGTAGGAATGTTCTGCAGAGGGATCTGGACAGGTTGGATCCATGGGCCAAAGCCAGTGGTGTGAGGTTCAACAAGGCCAAATCCACGTCCTGCCCGTGGGTCAACAACAAACCCCTACAGCTCTACAGGCTGGAAATCTTCCTGATGGAAAAGGGCCTGGGGGTGCTGGTCAATGGCAGCTGAACATGAGCCAGCAGTGCCCAGGTGGCCAAGTAGGCCAGTGGCATAGCAATAGCATGGCCAGTAGGACCAGGGCAGTGATTATACCACAGTACTTGGTGTGGGTGAGGCCACACCTCGAATCCTGTGCTCAGTTCTGGTCCCCTCAGGACAGGACAAGAAAGAAATCTAGGTGCTGGAGCCTGTCCAGAGAAGGGCAATGGAGCTGGTGAAGGGTCCAACCTAAATGATTCCACCCTATTCTATTCTTTGTTCCTACATTCAAGTACTCATTCTCCTTTTTAAACTCATCTGACTGCTTAGAGCCCAGCCATAATCATACCTGATTTTGTTCAAATTAATAATCACTAATTTGTGACCATAAAGGGATTTTTTGCACCTTGTATAAAAGATGTAATAAATTTGCCATGCAATCCAGAAAACCATACAGTAGTCTCTTATTTCAGTGTTACCAAAAGAGAGCACTGGTTATTTTGTTGTACTTTTTATTAGTATCAGTAAGACAACTGTTTCTTCTCAGTAAAGGCCAAGGGATACTGTGATTCAGTTGGAGGAGAGAGTGCTCAGCCACCTCTCATAACAGCCTTTTCTGGCTCAGCAGAAAGCCTTGAACTGTCCCCTAAAATTCCTACACCGACAGTGCCTGTACTTGGGTGAGGTCTTGTAATACACAAACTGTTTGGACAATTTGAAATACAAGTATATAGAAATGTAACACAAAAATGTAACAGCAAGCGACAGAAAACATGATCCCTTAGGTGCTGTAGCTGGAGGCTTAATGGCAGATGATGGTGCAAAATGGCTTCAAGATGGGATATTTACAAAATTGCTTTATGAGAATTTTACACTGCTAATCACAAGGCTCTAACAATAAGTCTTCCCTTACTAATAGAAATCTAAGCACTAGCTTGCATTTTCAGATATTGCCTTTGCTAAACTGTGTTGGAAACTTGTAATATTCCTTTTTAATTTCTAAACGTGACTCCATATCTGACAATTTTAGAATTGCATTAGCCCTTCTGAATATACTAGAAACAGAACTCCTCATTTGATTAATACGAATCATTTTTAGTCATTATTACTTTTTAACATATATTGGTATAGCAGATTAAATATTATTTATATCTTTAATTTGTGTCCTGTTTGGATTGTACAATCACAGGACTTACTTGGCTATCACTATTATCATATTGTTTTATATTGCTTCTAAAATTAAAGTCTATTCTTGTCTTTAAGTATTTTATTGTACTTGTCTTTCTTGCTTTGCATAGCATAGTCCATGATTAATTCTGTTAGCCAAGTGCATATGGCCTACTTGGCTATCATCCATTATCTTCATCATTGTTGCCTCAAAATGAGCACTTTATTATTACTTTTTTCATCTTTCCAATTACCAGATGTGCTTTTGCATTCCCTTACTTTTCCTACTAGACTGAGATCTACATTTAGAGTAAGAGTCCCAGCTCATTAGTCATTGAAGATTAAGTGATTTTTCCCTGGCTGACTACAGAAAATTTGAGGGTCAGTTCCAGTATTACAGAAATAAGTGACTTCTGAAAAACAGGAGCAATAATTTCTGGCAGTTCCTCTAAAACGAAAGCTTCATGTGTTGTCAGAAAATTGGTAGTTTGGTAGATGATTTAGATAAAAGTAAAATTCCCTCTGGAAATCCTGTAACTACATTTTATTCTAGTATCTTTCTGGAGTCTCACAAGTCTTATCTAAACTGAGTTTTCCCCATACCTGCCTGTCCTATAACTGATTTCCTGGAATGCATCCCCTCACTACCCTCAAAAAAAAAAAAAAAAAAAAAAGGCCCCACAGACTGAAAAGGTTGTGAAAAAAGTCTATAAGCAGCTTCTCTTACTGGGAAAAGCCTCTTGCAAGGATTCCATCCCAAATTTTCAGGTTCAGACAACATAGTGTGGTTCAGTGTGCCAACACCTGAACGTCTCTCTGACTACATTCAAACTCCTAACCATGCAATGTTCGTTTAGCTACCAGGTTAGCTGAGCTAAATGTGATTTACAGTAAAACACCTTGACAAAGTAAGGGTAGCTTTTTTCATTGTTTTTGTTCATTTCATTCATATAATTTAAAGAAAAATAACTTCTTATGCACAAAGCATCTCAGTCCACTCCAGTATTATTTCTCTAAGTGTCTGAAGTACAATTAGGGTATTCATTTTTTTGTC
Organism: Phainopepla nitens; assembly: GCA_013400175.1. Taxonomy (NCBI): domain Eukaryota; kingdom Metazoa; phylum Chordata; class Aves; order Passeriformes; family Bombycillidae; genus Phainopepla; species Phainopepla nitens. The sequence continues at coordinate 1,211,006 of VXBQ01013868.1, forward strand.
ATTGTTGATATTTTATAGTCGCTATTGAACATTTCAAAAAATCACTAGGGAAACATTTCATATAATGCCACAAACTCTTCTTATGACATAGATGTTTCTAAATGCCTGTGATTTTTTTTTTTATATAAGGTCTTTTGATTTAAAAAAAATTAAATAAGGGAATATCTATCTCTCAAACCTTTGTACTGTAAATCTGTTTCTAGGCAAGAACCTGCTACTCATTGCCTCACAAAGCAATGTTGGAACCAGACCTGTGCATGACCCGGGGATACATAAGGGAAATGTTATAAGATAAGTAAGGGAGCAAGCTGGCAGACAGAAACACGCTAGCTTCTGTTTTCTGACCTAAGTATGCTGCTCTGGGCATTTTAGAAAAATCTGTTAATAATCACTTTGAAGGAGGAAGAAAACATTACAACAGGAAAAAAATCCCATAAAAGGGTGGGAGAATGTAGGCTGAAATGCTCAGAAGTGATTAGGGTGACAAGCTTCAAACCTCCCCCAATATTCTGATTTTCAAGAGAAAAGCATGTAGTTCTCAAAGCTCAGGTGCCTGAATAAAGCAAACACAGCACTGAGTTGTACAGTCCAGGGCAGGTCAGAGTAACTGTTGAAGTGCTGCCACTTACAAGAAAATTTGCAAGATTCTTTAATGATCTGGCACTTAGCCCAAGCTTTTAAAAATATTTTTGGGAACTTAATTGTTCAAGTTCACTGTATAATTAGCCCGTCTTATGCTGACCACAGCCTCTGAAAATCAGATTCTTTAAATTGTCCCTTTTTGAGCATCTCAGGACTGAGGCTACCTTCTTCCCCTAAAGAAAAAGCTTTGTTCCTCGGGCAAATTCTTGCCCTTGATCTCTCTAGATCTGATGTTAATACCTTCATGCCTCTCTATAGCCTCTTACTCCAGGCATAGTGACATTTACTTCAACAGAGCTCTGCCCAAGTGTTGTGCCGTAGTGACATATCCAGACTTGGTTCTTCTGTGCCTGCAGAAGTAAAAGATGTCCCATATGTATTAAGATGACAGGGCAATGTGTTGAAAACCTCTACATATGAAGAATCTTAAGATATCAGATCAAAAAAGATTGCAGAAATGATAAATGTCATTTATACACTGGCAGGTTAATATCGTGGCAACGTCTGGATTTTCATCTAAACATCACGGAGAAAAGTTTGACAAGTCTGGGATAGTATGGCATGGCTATTTCTCTCATTTGGGCTGATATTTGCTTGATCTGCTTTTACCCTAATAAGTTTGCTCTGAGCAGAAGAGCAACTCTGCATCTTTCCTCCTGGCAAAAGATACACAAAATGCCTTTTTATCTCAATGAACAGTTTGCATTCTTCTGCAGGAATTCAGAAACTTACTATTGCTAAAATATCCTCTCTATCTTATGGTACTGTGGTTGTATTAACACTGGCAGATTGCTTTTGGTAACCCTTTGTTCTGAAGTTTTAGTAACAAAGTGTCTGGATACAAAACTTTGTCATATTATGTTTTGAAGATTTTGTAGCAGCAGAAAGTGGAGTGCGTCTGTGAGCATTTGTAATAGAGAAAAGCTAAGTGATAAAGTGCACCTTTAACATAATGACAGTAATTCAGCCTCAGACAGTGAATGCTATTATACTCTCTTTTAAAGACTAAAATCAGTCAATTGAAATGACAATTATGATAATCCTCATGTAATGAAGATTATTTTGAAACAAAAATCTTTTTTTGCCGTGTGTGCCTGTAAGTGTGTGTGCATTTACTGGACCCAAGTACAGTCTCAAAATTCTCCTCAGCTGGAAATTCTATACAAAATAACAGTATTTTCTAACCATTCTGCTGTTTCTGTTGATATTTAGTACAAAATGATTTCTTTTTAAAAAAGTTTGGAAAATATCTCCAAGATTATCTATACAGATGCTTTGATGAAATACTCTGAACATACAGCTTGGAGAAATGGGCAGCCTTAATAGAAGCAGTTAGCTTAATCAGTCTTAGAATATGAGATGATACTGCCTTCCCAAAGCACCCCATGGATGTACCCTGTGTTTTATCTTAACTTATCTTAACTTTCTAAGGGAAGCTGCTGCGAGCTTCTAATGCACAACATAGGTAATTAACAGTGAGCAGTAGTTCCAGAAAATATTGTTCTAACTAGGAGTCAGTCTGTGATGAGTGGCCTGTAAGAGTCATCTGAGTTCAAGAGAGAACATACCAATCACCTGATTTTAGATCTTATTCGGGTGAAATTTTCAAAGAAGTTGAAGGGAAGTCTAATCCTACAAAAGTACAATTAAATTTATACTTTTTCTCTTGTTCCTCCAAGAAACTCATTCTGTTTTAACAAATTAAGGCACTCAGAAACATTGTACAGCAGAAGTAAAATGATATGAAAGCCTCAACAAAGACATGTGCATACATGGAGCTCAAATGAAAAGGAAGATAAAGAAAAGATTTGCTGGTGCAAAAGGGATAATAAAAGGAAGAAGGACGAGGTGACCACAGGCCTCCATGGTCTGATGTGAATTCTACATAGAGCTCCTGCCCTGTGAAACAGCTCTGACCTAAAATACAGCAAATATTATTATTAAGATTACATAAAACATTGGAGAGATACAGGTATACTTTAGTCAGAAAAAAGATGTTTGTTAGCATATTTGTTAGTACACATTTTGTGTGCTACTGCTTGCTTCAGTTTTTCTGACTCTCATAAAGATACTTCTCACTCTACAAAACACTTTTTTAGGAAAATTGATACATAAATACTGGCAAATGTTCTTTTGTTCAAGATTTTCTACTTTCCATTGCTCAGTTGATTTAAAAGTAGAGAACTAACGATGAACCTCACAGAGAATGTCCCAGAGATTTCCTCAAGCCAGGTGAAGTTTACCTGTCCTGTTTAGCAATGATATAGGATGCATCCCTTCTTTGTTGAGGGATGGCAATTAAAATCAGGTGATTGTGTATTTTTTTTTTATTAGCAGAGATTTATTCATGTGAACTACCCTAAAAGTGAAGTTCATATTAATAAAGCTGGTTATTTCTGGTTAATAAAGATGGTTATTTCTTCTTAAACCTGACCTAGTTCTAATAATTTGCCATTCAAAAGATGCAAAACTTAGATCTTTGCAGGAAGTTGTTACAATTCACTATGAACAGTGGCCTAAAAGGGTTGCTGTATGCAGTCAAATACATTGGCACAGTAGGGAAATGTGATCTTTTCTAAGGCTATTATTCTAATCATTTCATCTAGTCCCTTGTCCAAATATGATATGCACTGGCACAAAGTTAATTTAATTTTTTTTAATCCCTGCAACAGTACAAAAACCCATGACAAAGCAGGGTGTCAAACATGTGCTTTTAGGAAGTCCTTCATTGCCTGTTAATTGTGGATTGCAATTGTGTCAAAGTGATCCAGATGACATTGCTCTGCTGACTGTTTTGTGGTGATGTTTAATAGCTGGAAAGCCAAATGCAGTACCCGGCATTCACTTTAAATATGCTTTAGTACTGAGTACAGCTTCACATCATGAAACACATCTCAGTCATGAACAGCTGATTTTACCCTTACACACACTCTGCTTTCCTGGTTTTTTTAATAATGCCTTGGCCCTGATCCTGAGAACAAACTTCACCCTGGCTCTGCATGAGTCCCTAACGCAGTAGTGAGGACTTCAGCTGGAAAGCTTGCCAGGGTGCCTTCTCAGGCTTGAATCCACTGCAGCACAATGGCCCCAGAGCTAGCTGATGAAATTGCTAAAAGTAGTGTCTAAATCCTCCAGGGCAAGCTCTGCCCTGGTCTCGCATCAGCAACCACAGAAGAGAACTCAACTGGCTGTCCTCTCCTCTCCTCCCTCTGCTGTTCGAGAAGAAAAGGAACAAAGCCTTAGTTTTCTAGCCTCTCCAGAAAGTTGCATCATACCTGAAGGTTTGATATAAGAGACCCACGGGAGCAGGCTGAAACAATTCTCCTCTTTTTCCATCCTTAGCTGGTGACTAACACTAATGCTGAGAGCCTCAGAGACGTGCATATGCTCAGCAGCCGTTTCAGCGGGAGTCAGGCACTCAAAGACACCAGCAGTCCAGGCCCATGTACTCACACAGCATTTTGTCTTCAAGGCTCCTTGCAAACTCCTCTCAACATTCCTGACAGGTATCCCTACCTGTATTGTCCTGAAGGGAAAACTAAGGAAGGTAATTAGAGCCTTGTAATGAAGTAACAGCTGACGACCTGCAGCCCAATCTGCTATCTGGGTCAATAGAAAAATTATGTCCTTAGACTGGCTAATTGTAGGCACCTAATTGTATTAACACAAAAGCAGTGATTCACGCAGTGACAAAGAAGTGTTCAACTAGCAGTCCTTCCCTCTTGGAAAATTACGTCACCCCAGGGCTCTGATTCATGATCCCTGTCAAATTTAACTGTGCCAACTAAAGAAAAGGCTGCTAATCCTGTCACGGCTCAGTCTGAGCACCCCTACTAAGGAATGAGACAGCAAATATTCTCTCTTATTAAGGACAAAATATAGCACTGCACATTATCTTGGAAAAACATTGCAAGCCCAAGACTGAAAGTGGGTAATATGTTACTTTCATTATGCACAAGAAGATGGAAAGTATCACAGCACATTTCTGCCTCAGTTTCTCTCTTTATTGAAGGAATTGTTAAAATAGGACTTAAATGAGAAACTAAATGTTCAAGCCCATCCTGAGTTGGTGGTCTAAACATTGGCTGGTCACACAGAGTGGCTTGAAAATTCCAGCCTTGAAGTCAATAAATGTTTGGGGGGAAAAAGAAACTCCACTATCATGCCTCAGACTCACTTCTGTGAAAACTAGTCTAAACAATTTCAGCTCAGATAAACAGATTTTAATTTAGAGATTCAGTCAGAGTTTGCTTCTTTGCTGATATTTTTAGCTAAAAACATCTAGTTTATGAATGGAAAAACTCTAATATTTCTGTGGCAAATGTCGACAAATTTAAATTTTGACCAAATAAGAAGGTTCTTAATTGAAGCCCACAGAAATGTGTATTTTGATTTTTTTGAATCATTATTCTGTGTGGAGAAAGATTGCAATTTCCTGAAGTACTAAAATTCACCAAATAGTTCTTGACAATAACTAAATGCATTCTCCTATAGAGAAGATTGGTTCCATTACTATACATTTTATCTGGAAAAAATCTTTTCATCCTCAAGTGTTTAGGATTTAGCTTTTTTAATTATTTCTCCTTCTTCCCCCACATATTATTGCTGTCTCAGAAGTTGGTGTGTCTTTTACTGACTTTGAAACAATGTTTAGGGACACTAAGTAATAAAAAAATCACCCACCAAAATAAAACCAAACCTCAGCTGCTACTATCTGTCTCATGGGCTGAAATGCAAAGCAATTGCATTCCATCAGAAATACATGCTTTCCCTCCTCTATTACAGGCACTCCTCAGAATAAAAATTCTATTTGAAAATTTAGAGAAGCAGTACATTCTGTAGACCTGAGTTTTAACAGAGTAACACGATGAATTTCAGAAGTATCAGCATAAATATGAGTGCAGATAGCTTGGGTTTGTATGCAGCTACATCCATTCTTCAAACTTTTTTTTTAACCTACCTTGTGGCTAATGACCTCAGGTGGGAATATGAGAGTATTGCATTTAAAAACCAAAAAACTTACAGGCACAAGCCAAATATAGGTTTTCTGCAGTTCTATACGCTCTGAAGAGACAGACCAAAATCAGAAAATTAATCAGAACACCTTCAACTTATTTTTGCTAGAGCTGGAGTCAGCAGAACAACAATTGCTTTTTTGATTTTTCCATCACAGAAGCCTGACAAAAGCAAAATACAGTGTTGGACACTGACTTCTAAAACACTGTAGAGACTGAGCATTCTGCAATTGATCTTTGCTCTTTTAGAGAGGGTTTTGACACCACAGCCCTGGGAGAGACAATTGGAGAGAGATCCACACTCTCTACTTTAGCAACAACTCTCATCCCAGGGGCCCAGAGTCACTCCAAGCTCAGGAGGACCCAGAGCCTCTGAACAATACCAGCTCATGGCCAACAGCTGCTAATGACCAGATTCATCAGGGGTTTTTTTCTGCTAAACTTTGCCAACCCAGGAAACTGTTATTTTCAGGTTGCTTTGAGACCAAATATCTTTTAGGCACTGAAATAACTCTCCGACTGAGAGTTCACTATTAAAGATAGTAAATTGATATTATATTAAAAATAGTAATAAAAGCCCCTTACATAATTTTGCATTTTTATACACTTAAAGAACTTCAATTTATTGAAAAAAAATAACAGTCCACTTAAATCCAGCAGAGTGAGCCAATAATAATGATGTATTTTACAATGTATGAACTTTGCCATGTGCTGCAGAGGTATAAAAAAATCAATTCAACTAAATTGACAAGTTTGTCAATGATTGAAATTAATTTCCTTTTTTGTGGTACTTCACTAAACTGAATTCCATAGTGTCATATTAATTAACATCCTACTCAGATGGTCTGTCTAGATGGAAAATGACTAGGTTATCTCTGGGCAATTTCAGTGGAAACTTTATATTATAAGCAGAATAAAACAGTGGAAGATATTCACATGGAGACACAAATTATTTACTTACTAATGTAATTGCCAAAGTAATTGAAGTAATCAAGGTTAAAATTTTCAGAAGATGCCAGTAATTTTCAGCTGGACTTGAAAGACCCAGTGTTTTCTGAAAATGTATATTTATGGCATTCCAGAAAATCCATGCCTATCTGTGGCAGAATCACAGTCTTTGACCAGAAGAAGGCCGTAAGACTCAGGAATTCATTTACAAAGTTATCAGCACACTGACTAAACTGGGTAGCTGTGTCTCATGGAACTCAGAGAATTAAAAACAAACAAACCAACAAACAAAAACCCCCAAAACAGAAATAAAACTTAAACAGGGTCACAGATGAAAGCCCTTTGCAGTTTCTGAATATAAACTTGTGGAGGTGCTCAATTTAATATTAAAATGTGTCAAATGAAGTTTAGAGGGCTGGACTGCAACTGTTACGAAATCCTATGAAGATAAAAGGGATCAGAACTATTAGCTGTGATATGCAGTTCTAGCTCTGTTTTAGGAAATTTGGAGATTTTAATTTGAAAGACCCTTTGGTTTTTCTCCTTTTTTCCCCTCATATTTACATTCCAGACTACAAGAAGTATGGGGGTTTCTTTCAGAGAAAATATTTTGTTATTTGCAATTATATTTCTGCAGCTGAAATCAAGCAGCTGGATCAGAGATCTTCTGAGACAGATGCTAAGGACTCTGTTTTTCACCTTGGTCTTTTGGGCCATGCCCTTAATTGGAGCTTAGTGTCCCATTAATGGTTATGCCACCTGGGATTTTTATGACCATTTCAGAAGTGCAGTTTCTGCCTAATGTACTGCTGAACAACAAAGAGTCCTTGTAGTCATATCCCAAAGGCCCCCTTATTAAATATACAGCAGTTCTCAATTAACCTGACGTTTAAAAACCACAATAGCTCTAAAGGCTATCTGCTTTGCAAAGCCCCTGGTCTAAACTGATAGTATTTAATTTTCTCCTAATGCAATTCTGTCCATATGCAAAGACCAGCTTGCATGTGACACTAATAGTTGACTTTGTGCTCTGTTGTGACCAGAACCGATTTCTGTATCCATGAGTATCAGTTTCAAGGCATTAGGAAACTGAAATTAACCTTGATTGCATCTCCGAGTTCAAAGTAGCTGCAGGTTTAAAGAGTAACCACAAGTTCCTATGAAGTTTAAGCCACGGCAGGAATTGTGTAACAATATTTTCTGAGAGATTGGAAGGGTGGATTCAAAAAATAAGATGATAAATTCACTAATTTCAGCAGCAGTGTGAAAAGACAGAACTGAAATTATTCCTTTCTCAGGAAAGTGAATTCTACTTTCTGAAACACCTGTGACAAGCTAAATCTTTCAAAAGACCAATTATTTAACCACAAAAATACACAGACAACTACGTTAAAAAGTCAGGTTCCCAAGGTAAAAGTAGGTTTTAAGTAAGGAAATTTATGCAAGCTGTTATTATTTTTACATGCTCAAAAAAATATACTTTCTGAGCTTTCTAGTACACTTGCTCCAACTTCAGTTTCAAAAAGGTCTGATGATATAGGCACAAAGAAGTGTATTTAGCTGCTGATCCTCTGAATTTACCAAAGCAAGTATAGATAAAATACATAAAGTCTGCACAGGCTCAAAGTAAATGGCTCAGCAACAGATATATATTTGCACATCTAGTACAGGAAATTAAAAGCTTTCCCTTGTTGCTTACCTGAACTTCTGAGATTTAGGCTCCTAGCATGCTCCTAGAATGGTTCTAGGATGGCTTCCTTGCTAACTGATTCTCTTTTTTTCAATGGGAAAACCATATCAATGGGAAGAAAAATCTGGTTTCCTGCAAAAAGCAGAACAGATCAATGTTTGCAAAGTTATGGGAGAGGAAAAAAAAAAAAGCACACAAAAAAAACCCCAAACAAACAAACCAAAACAAAAAAACCCCAAAGGCATAAAAGCAAACAGTGTGCCCATTCTTCATCCACAACCCCATCATTCAGCAGCACCTGAGATTTCTCTCCACCCATTGCTGAAAAATTTCTCCCAAGCTTTCAAAAAATCAAAGTAAAATTTTAAAAACTGAAAGTTTAAATAAAGACGAAACCAAACAAACAAAACCAAAACATCCTGTTAAAATCATTCTGTTATTATGCAATTTGTTTCCAGAGAGAAAGCTTTTAGCAAAAGGAAAACAACTACCAAGTACTCTGCCAAGGGAGAGACAGGCATAGTGGCCTTGGCACTGTATTAAATCTCTGGAGATACCAGTTCAAAGCAACAGTTTTTTTGTGTGAGTCCATGTCAAAAACACCAGCTACTAGAAGAACATGAGAATCAGAGACTTGGATTTCCTTAAATATCTAAATTTAGTTCTTGTTACTAAAGAATAAGTTAAAAGGAATATGCTGAGGAAAGCAGATATTGGAGGGGGTGAGAGGGAGCAGGAATGGCATTAGTTCTGGGCTATGATTTGGTACATTTCTATGAATAGATTAACTCTGAAATTCATTCCACTAAATAATTCCCTCCAGCCAATAGCTTTCAGATTCTGATTCATCATTCCAAAGCTATAACAAATGATAAGGCTAATTTGAGGTCCTTCTCCATAAATATGGTGCATATTTACACAGCACAGAGAGGTACAGCTTGTCGTAGAGAAGTAGAGACCTAGGCTGACCATACAGAATGGAATGTCACTCATCACTGATGGCTGGAAAGTGCTTGCTAATGATAAGGGGAGTCCAGGTAAAGGCTATGGACATCTCCAAGATCTTAAGAATACATTGCTCTGGTTCTTAACTCTTTTGTTCTGGTTCCTAAACAGTTGTTTGAGTGCTGCTCAAAATAAGCCAAACCAAACAACAACAGCCCAAACCCACAAACACTGCCCTCTTTCTTTTTCTCTTTTCGCTGCTCCTTCAACTACAAGTAATCTGACATTTTTCTGTATGTTTACAGCTTGCTGATTTAACTCATCAGCCCAGCAAGGAGATATGCTGTTTAACATCTTTGTTGCTGACATGGACAGTGGGATCAAATGCACCTTTATCAAGTTGGCCAATGACAGCACGCTGTGTGGTGCCATTGATACAATGGGGAGAAGAGATTCCATCCAGAGGGACCTGGACAGGCTTAAGAGCTGGGCCTGTGCAAACCTCACAAAGTTCAAAAGGCCGAGTGCAAGGTCTTGAACCTGGGTCCGGGCAATCCCAAGCACAAATACAGGCTGGCAGCAGCAAATTGAGAGCAGCCCTGAGGAGAAGGACTTGAGGGTGCTGGTGGATCAGAGGCTGGACATGACCTGGCACTGTGTGGTCAGAGCCCAGAAAGCCAATTGTATTCTGGACTGCAGCAACATAAGCGTGACCAGTAGATTGAGGCAGGTGATTCTCCCCCTCTACTCCTCTTTTGAGGCCCCCTCTGCAGCACTGTGTCCATCTCTGGAGCCCCAACATAAGAAGGAGGTGGACCTGTTGGAGTGAGTCCAGAGGAGCACTAGCTTAGCAGAGAAATACCTACTTTGTTGTTGTTGTTGTTGTTTTCATTTCTGGCCTAGTTTCTGTATTTGAGTGAGCTAAACTGACTAACTCAAACACCCAAACACCTGAGCCAAACCCATCCCAAACTAAGCAACATGCGTGCCTTTCTGAGCTGGACTAGGAGTTAGGGTACAGGACAGTTAAGCTCCACTCCTTGACCATGATGATCTAATACATTGGATCAGATTGTCCTGAGAACATGCCTTGAGACACAGAAAACTGAAATGACTGCAAGATATTTCCAGTGAAAATTTTGGTGAAGTTATACCTTACCATTATCCAAAGAAGGAGGTCCCACTAAGCCAACTAAATTGATGAATCAACAGGGGACAAGGTATGAGAAGAAAAATGGTTTTACCTAGCATAAAGAGATGACTTAGCACAACAAAATATGGAATAATTGTCAAAAAAGAGGTGACAAAAAAATCAAAAGTTGCTCTCATGGTTCAGAGATTCACCTGGTGCTTTCAAGCTGACCCACCTCTTATCTGAATGCTTGCAGCCACCTCAGTGCATTTCCATTAACTAGTCTGTGAGGTAGCTAAGATTTCCCATGTCTTGCAGATGGTGAATCAAAACAAAGAGTACTCAAATAAAAAATACAGACTTTCCTAAAATGTGAACTAAAGATCTACCGTGTTCTCTGGTTTTAGCAAATAAGGACAAGTTGGTCCTGGTTCTGAAGGCAATAAAATAAGGAGATAAATGATAGAACTTGCATCAAAAATCCACACTCTTCATAGAAGCCTTGATTATTCGATGCATACTATGTTCCTTCACAATGTTTGTATCATTAAACAAAATTTGTAATGTTAAAGATTTTAAAGAAAAAAACATCAGTTAAGCACATTGAGAAAGCAGCAAATGCACTTCAAGGAGAAAGCTGCTTTTATCATTACAATACTAGTATGGAAGAGCTTTATTAAAAAAAAAAAAAAATCAAGTGTACAAACTATCCGACATTCATTCCATGACATCCTGACAGCTATGTTAGTCCTGATAAAAATATCCAGGAGGATGGCACACTGCAGATGGCACTTCATAATGCGTTCGCTTAAAAGCAGTCACTCCCTACCTCAGAGAGAGCGCAGCTTGATGAAGGCCATAGGACACTTGGTTCAGCCAGTAAAAGCTGCTTGATGAGAGCATCTTTAGTTAGTTACTTAGTAACTTGTTCATTCATTCATCTTATGCAGAAAAATCAGATGAAACTTGAAGAAAAAATCATAGCTTTGTACCTTCTTTGTGAAATTCAGAATCCAGAATCTTGTTCAAAAAATGTCTGCTTCTCTGAAAATTACAAGTGTGAAAAATGGGTTAAATTGCCCTAGACTTTCACCTCTGGAAACATGAGCTCAAACTTTACTTCCTATAGGCTACCATTGGAATGATTGACTGTTTGTCAGTGCCACAGAGCTAATAAATGACTGGGCAACCTGATAGGATTGATTGTTAAAAGATGCCCAGGAATGGAATATCCTGTCCAAGATGAGGTGCCTAAGCAAAACCCTGTAAGTGACCTTCAGGAACAGTCCATCTTACAGCCCACCCCAGTCTAATCTTCATTCTGGTTTTCAAAAGAAAACCAGTTTGCCTACAATATCATACAGAAGAAGATGGTAATAAATACTGAGTACAGAATATAATTTTCTCAGCAAACAAGATGTCAACTCAACAGTGCAAGTGTCATATTTACATTCATCCTATTAAGATTTATACCATTAAATGTTGGGCTTTAAGAATTACACTATAAATGGAATATAATTTTCATATAAAAGGGACAGTATATTTTTAAATCAAGCCTGTAGAAACTCACTCAGTGGTTTATGAAACTTGAGTACACTGATGCTTCAGTACTCAATTAATGTCAGGCAATATGGATTTCAATCTGGCTTGAAATATATTTAAACAAATGAAGTAGATACAAATGCTGGCTCTTTGGCCAGCCAGAGCTAAAAATCCATTTTCTACCCCATTTATAATAAGAAGTAATCCGAATGTAATTTATCTAAAGCACAATATGTTTCCTTAATTTTTACATGTAACCATTACTTACAGTTTAAGTAATAGTTATATCCACTTAGATCTTAGTGCACTTAATTGAAAATGCATAGTATTAAAACATAAGGCTCCATCCTTCAAAAATAAAAGCATTATTCTAAGGAATAATTGAAGTAGGGGAGAAGAGGCTGGGAAAAGGCAAAGGAAGGAAACCTTAACAAAAATCCTTAAATGAAAACATTTCTTCCCATTTATATTATATTAGGATTGTTTTTGAATAAAATTAGTCTCTCTCAGCCCCATATTTCAGTTCAGATTACAAAATCCTCTCATCTGATTGTCACATTTTATGCTGAAGTCAAATCCTTCTGCAGCAGAGTGACATGTCAAGGGTGACAATGACAAATTGTCACTAAGTAAGGAATAACACATGACAGGGCGTTCGGCCATAATGAGATATATGCATGCCTTGGGAGCGTTTGCAGGCACGAGGCTGAAGGGTGATTGCTCCCAGCACTCATAATGTTGCTAGGTCTCATTAAGACTTTACATGCACTGGAATAGATTTCCAGTGATTAAAAGAAAAAAAAAATATTTATGAATGAGTAAATCATGGCAGCAAGTTTTATTTTTATTCATGCTTCCCTAGAAGAGTATATGGTTTATAAGGCTGGGTGGAAAAAGGAGAAAGGGTCTTTTATCCCTCTGTTAAATTTTTTGTGTTACTGTCCATCATGGCAACATATGAGTTCCATCCCCTCTAAATGAATAGCAACAGTGAAATCCTTGGCCTAATGGACTTGATGGTGCTCCCTGACACGTATTCATTTGTAGCCATAAACTTTACATGGGCTCGGTGTTGCTCTTCAAATATATCATGATTTTATTAATGTCTCTTTTTGTTGGTGTGGGTTTAGAGGTAATACAGGGGCATGTCAAAGTTCACAGAAAGGTTTTTAACTTATCCTTTGTGATTTGATTTCTAATGACTTTTTAAACTTAGTACCTCTTAATTAATCATAAGCACAACCGGTAACTCCTGACAAGACTATCATAACATAGAAACTTTTATGAAGACGGTCAGGCCTGTGGTTAAAAGGACATAGGAAGTCATATATTCAGCTCGGTCAGTGCTTCCCACCACCAGAGAAGGAAGATGAGAAGATGTTGTTATGGGGTTTATTGCAATCCTCACACTTTAGATCTGTTTGACTAAGGATTCAGGGCAAGATGTAGGACATTTGTCTGTGCAGAAAAAAAAAATAAGTCAGATAACAAGAAGTATGTAGTACTCATGGTCCCCTCACTGTCAAGAGCAGGTTGACTGTCCTTTCCATGCCCCATTTTCCCTGATTAAAAAAGGCTGCCATGAAATTTAATTTCTCCACCATCTGTAGAGCACACAGAGCTTTTGGGACTAAGAATAGCCCCAATTCAGGTTGCAAAACCTCTTGGTATTAATTTCAATGTATGAGAAGCTTGTCACCATAAGCAACAGCAGTCAGTGATTTTCTCCCACTTAAGAAGAAAAAAAAAAATCTAATTTTTGTCTAAATGTGAAAACCAAAGTCTCATACAATTCTCCCCTAAAAAAACCCTATGTTTTCTCATTTTGTTTTAAAAAATGAAGAGACACCAGCAACTTTGTGAATACGTGTCAGATGTCTCAATATTTACAAAACTGAAGTGTTACTCTCAGATTTTACCACTGAAGTAAGCAAGTTGGTGATAGTATGCTGTACCTTTTGTTCAATCTATGCAACATTAGGAGCATCTCATTCTAAACAGAACTCCTCCATCTCTCTGAAAGAAAGGAAAAACTATCATGACAGACAGTAAAGTGGAAGAAAGAGTGACTGTTTTGGAAGAGAGAAGACAAAGTCAGCCCTGAAGTCCAGGCACAGAGATTGTGTCCCTGCTTGGATTTCTCACACAAGAGCATAGGCTTGTTAAACAAACCTTTGTGCCAAATCATTTAATTAGTCACAGTAATACTTAGTATTTCTATAGCATTTGTCACTTAAAAACTTCACAGATCCTTCACAGAAAAAACTCTTTCAATTTTGCTACCAGATATGCCTCTTCAGAAGTTCTAGCGCAGTTATGAGCTCAGCTCAATCCATGACAGCAGCAAGAGAGAAAACAGATCTCTCAGATGTAATGAATTTTTCCAGCATGATTTTCTCCTGGGTATCCCGAACTTGCTTCCCAAATCTCAGTCACAATAATGCTTAAAATCAGAACTGACCTCAAAAGGCTTTAAGTTTGGATTTGAAATAGAGAAGAATCTGTGGGTGCTACTGCATTGCTAGGAATGAGGCAAATCAGAGACTTTCCATTTGAGAAAACAGAGCCTATCAGATTGGCCTCAGGCCTTGGATTCAAACCCTATCCACTTAAATCACTCCTACAGAGGTATTTTTCTTCCTGCCAAGAGCAGTTTGTGCCTTTGCCTCATCCAGCATGTCCCCAGCCATAGATTCCTGCCTCTGAACAGCAGTGCCAGTCACCAGCCTCAGCTCTCCCATTCAGACAATAAAGTCACAGGCTTCTTGGATCAGGAAACAACCCCTATGGCTGGAGCTGACAACCTTGGATTCGCTGCTCTCACGGCAATAAATGAGTTATGCAAGTACATAAATTTCAATTACTCACTGCTTTGGAAAGAGATTTCTGGATTGTATTATCTGTGGTTATATCCTTGGCAGTGGGGCCACCCAGGCATTTTTCAAACAAGAGCGACACCTGGGTTGTAGCATTCACTGGAATGGGCTGGTTTATGCTTGCAACTCTTAACTGTCCCACAGAAATATGTTTCACAGATGGGATGGTCATTGAAACAAACTGGGAAGTGAACATGATTATGGCAGTTTTATGCATTGGCAACTTGTCTGTTTTAATTTTAGACTTTCTTGATGGCTGTCTTGGCCCTTGTCAGCCATGGCCCCTGGATATTGCAGAACAGATTTTTTTTTTTTATTATTTTTTAAAGTGCACCATTTATACTTAGGATATCCTAGCTTTTTACAAAATAATGGATATGCTGATGCTATTTATGGAGAAAAATTGCAGCAATGAGCCTAATTTTCAATTTGCACCCGTGAACTCTAATCTGCTTTAATATATTGACATTGTTGTTTGCATGAGGCCCATCCCAGAGCAAACACACAAGGAGCAGTCCATGTTGAGTACAAACAGAGTATGGAGACGTGCCCCAAAGACACTCACAAGTGTTAGGGTGTTACACCTCTCTGACCAGCACACCTCTCTCTCTACAGGGACAATATCTTCCTCTGCATCACAGGAAGCATATCAGGCTCTAGGAATTGTCCAGGTCCCTTGCGAAGACACATTCATGTCCAAGAGAAATGTTGTAGGCTGAGTGGATTTAGGAAACATGCCTGAATAGGTTTATATGCAGATCTGGGGGCTGGTCAGCTTGGGTTCAGGAATGAAGGGAAAAGATCTCCTGAGAACTTTCCAGCTTCAGGAGTGTAGGACCTGGAGGATCCTCAGAGAAAAACATTAACACTAGATGTGGGAGGCCAAGTGCTTCTAGAGGTCCAGTCTGCTCAGTATTTACCTCAAAAAACCCAAGAATACTGACCAAAGCCTCGGGGAGATAAATGCACTCAAATAAATGAAGCTGCAGTACTCAGGGAATTTTGAAACCAAGGAAGGTGTGAATCCCTTCTCAAAAGAATGAGCAGAGAGGAAAACATAGAGAAAAAAGGAAAATGAAATTATATCAGGAACCTGCATGTAGGACCTCAAACCGTGTATAGATTATCATATTTTGAACACATTTGGATACCAAAATACACTGAGAAAATGAAGTCTGGATTGGATTATTTACATTCCTTTATGTTGCCAAGTACAATGAAAGCTTTTTACTGCTCAAGTAGCGAGTACAGACATGGGTCTTAGTTAAGGTAAGCGCTATAAATGGCTAATCAAAAAGAAAGTGGAAAAGACACATTCTGAAATGAAAATGTTTTGCTTCTCCCAAGTAACTTTAAAACATGTCTGGAAAGTAGATGCTAGACTCTTTCCACTTGGTGTTATAGTTTTCCACTTTTTTAGTCTATGGTAATTGTGTAAATCTTACACTGAGGTGAGAAAAGGCTCAGAGAAATGCTCAACAAGTTTCTAATGGCTATTTCCTACACTCACTCCATCCCTGTTCCCTGAATATGTACAGCTAACTGGGAGAGTGGGTAAGGAAAAGTCCGGTCTGCATAGATGGTTTTTCCAGGTTTACCAGTCTTGTAGCTGAAGGCTGAAGCTAGAAAATGCATATACTACTAGAGTGCAGATCATTGTGGATCTCTAAAGGAGGCCTGTAGGGCTCTGCTGTGCCTTGTCCATCTGCTGCACCCGGAACTTGCCCATCACTCCGCCCAGGGACTACTAGCTCAGCACGGAAAAGCTGGCAGCAAGGGGAGAAAAGAGCATAGCAAAGGGTTCTGCAGACCAGACAGTGCCACATTTGAGCCCTGAAGTTCAGCAGTACTCAGGGAGTTACAGCATTCTTTGTGACAGACAGGAGAAAGCCCGCAGCCTAACTACAAGAGTATTTTCAGCCAGATCAAGTCCAGCGAACAGGAAAAATAGTATGAAGTGGTTTTCCCCGCACCTCCAGCCAAGATTAAAATTTTGTTTAAATGGGAATTGAGTCCTGAGCCTTCAGACAGAAACCTCTTTGATCTGAGAGTGAACCAGAAACAGTTCTAGGGTTGTCTTTTTTTTTCAGTTTGGATGTGTTACCAACACGGTATAACGCTACAGTCAGCTACACATCATCCCAACTGTAAAAATTAAGAAGAGCTGTTGAATGTCAAGTGATGAAGCACAAAGTGTCACAACTTCAAACGTCCTGTTTTTCTGGCAATATTTACTTATTCACATGACACATTAACATATGTAATAAGTACATAAAAGAACAAATGTCATATGGAGAAGTCAATGTGCACCCATAATACACTGAACAGTATTAGGAAAACCTTAGGTTGTTTTAATTTCATTATTTATATACCTGAAAAATAATTCCAATGCTGCAATAGCAGCCTTTCCTCCTGTGACTGTAGAGAACTTTGCACTATCAGGGTTCATGACTATTGCCCCTCTTTTCTACGAGGAGTAAACACACCTTATGGAGAAGAGTTTCCTTCTCACTGAGTTTCTGAAGGAGTTAGGAGGAAGAAAAGAAATAGAGCTATAAAGAAGAGTTGTTCTTTAGGAAGTTATTTTGAGCATTTTTAGCTCTAACTTTGCTTGCAAAGGCTCATCCTATCAGTCTTTAACTTACATAAACCATGCAAATTATTAAACCACGAGGTTGAGACAGAATTATTGTGTAAGATTATGACCAGATCTTGAAGGTTCATTTTGTCTCAGTTCTTTCACTGGCATACACTTAACAGCTTTGCCTGCTTCCAAATTATGTCTAATGTCCATTGCATGTGTCATATGGCAAATATCAGCCAATTCTGCAAAAGCTGTTTCTAAACATGTTTGGTTAGATTGTTTTTAAGGCAAGTTCATTTCCTCTGCCAAATCTGAAGAATAGACAGCCTGACATGTATGCAGCATTTCAGCTTCACGGTCAATAGTCTTCATTCATTATTTGGGTGCGAAAATAAAGTGTAAGAAATGAAATGCTGCTACAGGCTTCCCTACATCTGATACTAGCAATCAGTTTCTCCAATGAGAATATTTTGGGGTTGGTGCATATGCAAAGAAAATAGAAACACAAGGCAAATGATGCAAATATATGGGCCAGCTAAAAATAAAACAAAAAATTAAAAAGAATTGCAGTATATTTTAGGCTGGTACATCTTAAATCTGAACTCTTTTCTCCTCCAAAAGAATAAAGATTTTATTGCTATTAATCTTCTAAATTACAACAGATATATTTGCCATATTAAACTTCTGGAGAGTGTGGAGATCCTTGGGTAAATAAATCTCCCAATTTTTGAACTAGCAGAACTGTAGCAAAGATGCTGACTATGTGTTATTTGTTAAATAAACTAATACATTTCACAACTGAACTGCAACTCTCACTGTTACCCTCAGTCTTGAACTTCGACTTGACCTAATCCCATATCCACTGATAGCAGTTTACCATCTGTCCTTGGTCAGCCCAATAGAAGACTTCAAAGGATAGATTTAACAGCATATAGTTTGGCCTTGACATACAGACTGTATCTGTTCTTACTTAAAGAACAATAAAACCTTGTATTTAATTTTTTTTTCTTTCTTCTTTTTTTTAACAGATGGAGGGTTGGTGTCTTATTCCATTCTGTCACCCCATCTGGACGCCTTAAATGTGATACTAAGGGAAGCATGGGGTGAGCCCACCAAAAGCTCAATTCAAGTTGAGATACAGTGAGAAAGAAAAGAAAATAGACTGATACCAATCTTGCATCAAGGCAAAATAAAGGCATTTAAGGCTGCCATAGGGGAATCCAGAGAAGAAATAAGCACTGACTCCTGAATATAACAGTGCAGGATTGGAGTTCACTTTAAGTTCTCAAAGAAGTATGGATGCTTCATTAGCAGTGCCTAATAGAAAATAAACATTTCTGTCCATCAATTTATGTGTCACATTGCAACGCAGCAAACCACAAGCCTAAACATCACAGGAATCATTTTCTGCTTACTATTCCTCCTGAGGCCTCACCACAGGAAAACCTGCCTTGGGGAGTTCAAAGAATAGGTTTTACTCTCACCACGAAATTAACTAGTTTTCTCTTTTCTATATGATCTCTTCATTATAATCTAGAGTTCAAAAGGTAGTTTTTGTTTGGTTTTTTTTGTTTGTTTTTTTGGTTTTTTTGTTGTTTGTTTGTTTGTTTGTTTTGTGAAACACTCCAATGCTTTAATACAACAATGGCATTATTTTAACTCAGAGTGGTAGATTTAGCTAACATTCCTTAAGGAATGAAGGACCCTAAAATCGGAGCTACTATGTGCTTAACATAGGGCAAAGGACTAAACACAGTAATTCCTACAGGATAATATATTTTCCTTACTATGAAAAGGTAGCAGAGCACTGCATGATTATAAATATCCTATCAGTGCTTGCTGACTCTTTAGTCTGCAAATGCTCTGTACAGACAACTAAAGATGTCTTCTCTTTTCACTACTCTGAAGTAGCTACCATATTCAGCTATAAAATAACAAATAGTAAATGGGTTTATATTTAGTGGTCATTCAGAGTTTACATCGGTCCTTTACAGAGGTGGACCCCAAAGTTCCCTTGAATTGCAGAACAGTGAAAAAAAACCTTATCAGTAGTAGGACACTTTCATGTTAAAGTGATGTCCCAGATCCTAGAAGCAAGAGCTTCAGTCCCAGTTACCTCTAATACTTTCATTCCAATATGTCCTGACATTAGGAAACTAGGTGGAAGAAATGAAGGATGGCAGGATAATAAAAAAACAAATTATTAAAAAGTATTAAGAATTTAACTCTATCCTTTCTTGCTGTCTGTATCCATCTGTAGACATGTTTTGTACTAGCAAAGGATGTTGGGTTATTCACCATGGACAAAAATTCATCATAATCTTGTCATGTTAATCAAAACCTGATTAACAGACAATGCCGAGTCCAGTGACCAAATCACTGTGAAAGTATGAGCAGGTTTCTGCTCAATAAATCTCTCCACAGACCTCTACAAGCATATTTAAGATTATTAGTCACTAAAATAAAAGAAGTAGGTAGAATTGATCCAGCCCAGAAATATTTTTGTGTTTTCTGTGACAAAGTTAAAATCCTTGTATTTTGTTTGGATTGAAAAGAATTATTTGCGTAATTACTATTTTTTTAAGAGAAAATGCAAGTCTAAATTGTTTCAAAGCTGACGACTTTGCTAAAAAAAAACTTGCTCACCTTTTTTCACCTCTGACTTTTATTCACAAATTTCAGAGTTTAGGGAGATCACTTGGAACAGAACAGCCCTATTTTCAGTCTGCCAGGACAGCACCCCAGACCTGAAGCAATATTTGAAGTATGAGTATTTCCTATTGACACTGTTCCACTTTGGGGAAATAAGCATTTCTTAGATCAAAGACAGAAACTTGAGTGCATATCTTAAACACAAGACTGTGCAATTACTTTATATAAAATATATCTAGCTTGAAAGCTCCAATGTAATCTCAGCTTCAAAATGCACTCTGGCTGGGGAGTTATGTACTCTTTTGACATACAGGAAGGGCTTGATTTAAATCCCTGTCATCAGCTCCTCTGTGAGAGACTACAGGATAGCGCTTCTATGGAGAGCAGCCCCAAGGAGACAATTTTTCAGGAAATAATAAATGAGCATGCATCTGTGTATGTGCTGCAACTTCTGTGAAGTCAAGAACTGGAAAAGGAGGATTTGAATGTGAAAATATCTGTCCTCTGACAGCACCTTGGGCCCTCAGCATGAGGCAGACCGGACAGCACCTAAACACACAATTCTCCAACCCCCAACTGAACCATGTGTGAAGAGCACTTGCCAGCATCACTACAAAGTGAAAATTTTCACTTTTCTTCACTTCACCAGTGAAAATGTTCACTGGTGCAGGGTGTTTCCCCCTTGTTTCCTCTAACGGGTGCATCTTCTGTTCTCTAGCAAGCCTATCTGCTTGAGATAAAGCCTGCAATGATGCTGGGAGCAGCACCAGCCTGGGAAGGTGGAAGCATTTTAAAGCCCTTTAGCAAAGCCTCCGAATGTCTCAGACTCAGCCTGCATCTCTTCCAAAGGACTCAGGCAGAGGGATCTGTTTGAAGGCACCAATAACGTAGTGGTCCTGTTCTCTTAATGATCTGTCCTTTCTCGACTGCAGAGGAAAAGCAAGTCAAGTGTGTCCTTAAACACTACTTTAGTAAAATGGATGTGCAGTACACACTTCATTACAACCACTGTGGGAATTAAAAGTAACTTGAGCAAATGGCCCCAGCTCCATGTAATTATCTTTTGAAGACATTCGAAGACAAAAGGAAAAAAACTCACCAAACTAGCTCAAGAGCAGCAGGGTTTGCCGAGGGACAGGTGAGCAGCTGAGGCTGACCACGGGCTCAGCTGCTCCCCCATGAGCCTGGCTCTCCAGGGCTGATGGCCGGGGCAGCAGGTCCCCGGGAGCGAGCGGGGGTGTGCAGGGGCTCCCAGAGGAGAAGCCCTTCCATGGACGTGTGCAGGACGAGGCTGAAGGGCGCCGGGCTGTGTGTCTGAGCAATGCTGCCCTCCCACGGCACTTGCTCACCGCTCGCTGCCGAGCCCACACCCCTCGAACGCTTCAGCCGCCCCGGCCCCGCCGAAAGGGCGACAGCAGGCGGGGGTCATGAGCCGCTCGTTCAGGCTCGGCGCCTCTCAAACTCTATTCCCCGATGACTGATCCAGCTGGCAGTGCACATACTCAGCCCAGCCCCTCATAATGGACCACAGCCCTTCCAGCCTTCAGGTCCCTTTTTCTCATCGGTCTCCTGGCTTTGTAGCTCATTCTTGTGTTAATTTTCAGAGGTAATGCAACAGAGAAGCAAGAAGCTGAGAAGTCTAACTGAGAGCATAAATATTCTTTTAAAAACAAACCTTCAAACAAAGACAAGTACAGGGCTCTGAGAGGCTCCTGTGGTGACACCCAGGAGGACTACAGCCCGACCGCAGGCCTTGGGCAAGCCTTGCTTTTTCTGATGGAACAGTGAGATCTCCCTTCCTTGAAGGATGTTTTTCTTTCGAAAACAGTTTCTGGCTCCATTTTTACCTACCTACTTCTCTGTTGCGACAGAGTGGCTGAAAACAGCTGTGGTTGTAAGTGGCTGCAAGCAAGTCCTGGCTGTAAAACCTGAATATGTGTGAAGATTTTTTTAAATAAACACACCACTTGTCTGAAATGGGGCACAGAAGGCTCAAAGGCCAACAAGTAGTTCTGCAACTACAGAGGCACCCATGGCTGAAATGTGTTTATGTGGACAAAAGCCCACAGCTACATTTTTATGACTGCTCTTTGTGGAGAAGGCAGCTTGAACTGGGTACAGCTCACAGGTTTACAAGCAGCTGCAGAATATGAAAGTATAAGGAAACAGAAATTGTAAATTGAAGAGATTTAGCATGGCAGGAGAAAATTACAATCCATTGACTCTGCTCAGATCCAGTTGTATCCTGGATGACAACTGCATATTTTGTGCACTTGTGTAGTTGGCTCCATAAGGCAGTCAGAGGCATAGAAACATTTTTAGCTAAAGGAGAATACTACTTCTCCCTCAGATCTTTGGGAAATCATTTCTCCAGCACAGAAATAGGTCTGCCTTAAGCCACACCAGCCAGCTTTCCAAATCCACTGTGGTCAGAGTTCTGCAGTTCTGAAGCAAACCAGTAGCTTCCATGTTATATAAAAGTTATTGACTTCGTGTTTACCACATAACTTCTCAGATGCTTCTTGAATCTGGATTGTTTCCAATGTACATATATAGTTTATATATATTTATAACTTTATAAAGTTTTAAAAGCTTTGGCAGTCTGTCAGCCAGAGCTGTGGTGTAGGTCTAGTGTGTGTTTATGGAGCATGAACTGGGAAGTTTCAAGTGTCTTTATGGACTTGCAGGTGGAGGTAAGTAGAAGCTGTATCCCACATGAAGAGGATTTCTTATGTGTATTAAAAACAAAGTTTTCCTCCAAACACAAATTCCTGACTGAGCTTCACTGTAATCATTCAACTCACCAGATTCCAGGAAGTGCACTCCTCCTGGGGACCTGCAGAGCCCCACAGCTGTCTGACTGGACATGGGCTGTCATCCCTCAGTGCCACCCCACGTCTCACAGCCCCCTGGCCTTCCTGCAGCCCACACTGCCTTGCACATGATGACAAACCTGAGCTGCAGGCTTGGCCCAGCCTCCAACTTCCAGCATGCCTTGTGTGCCACGGCCGTGGTCTGCCTCTGCCAGGCAGGAGGGCCCCATGCATGATTTAACTCTGGTCTTGCAGTGCATGAATTGTGGCAAACCCTGTGGAGGAGTTGGAGAATGGAGTATCAGAAAGTCCACTACTACCTTTGGATGCAGAATTTATCCTTAGTTTTAGTCTTTCATCCCAAATCTCACCCCCAAACTTCCCTGGGCTTCTCCTAATGAGTCCTCCTGCTCCCAGCTTTGCTCTGTCCTTGTGCAAAACCACAGGCAGGAATACACCCCATTCTGTGAGTACCTGGCAGCTGGCTCTTAGAAGTCTACTTCTGAAAAAAAGTGTTCTCACCTTGCATGATTGCCCCTTTCTGTGGGCTACCGCACACAGTATAATGTGGCTCTACTAGTTTTACCACTCCGTTATGAGATGCTCTTGAAACCTGAAACATAGCTTTTGATGGTAGGCCACAGGTGGCTTCCAGCAGGCAACCCAACAAACACTGGAGGTTTTGCATATAAAGCTATTAAAACACAAGGTAATGTAAAGTGTCAACTTCCTTCTGGGCTGCTGTAGCAAGCACTGAGAAGAGGAAGACAGAACACATTTCTGTAATGACCTAATTACACTTGATACAAAAAAGCATGGAAAGTCATCTTGGAGAGTCTGTATTCAACAATAATGGATCTAGGAACGCTGGACTCTGCCGTGTGCATTCCTTATATTACCAGAGCATCTGTTTCAAACCATCTCCTGACAAACTAATTTTTCCCTCAAAATTTCAGAAGATGGAGACATCACTTTTGTCTCCCCTCATTATCCTAAGAAAGTGAAGCACAGCTATTTTTACTAGCATTACAAAACACCTTGCACTTAACCCAAACTTGTAAAAAGAGTGGAAGACTTCTACTGCTGTAATACACTATGTTATGCATTGTTATTTCCCTTTCTGAGAAAATACCCTCTGTGAATATATATTTAGACTTCTCTCTACAAATTGATGACCTGATTGCAATCATGGAATTACTAGAAAAATAAGAAAATGTAAATAATTATTTCAAAAGTAAATATACCTGTTCTTTTACTAACTATGTACTAGAAGCTTTCTATAAAAATAGCATCTAACATTTTGAAAAGATCAGATCCTCAAAATGCAAAGAAAGTTTTGCCTGTTTAGTGTGACCACATGTATGAAGTGGAAGGTTTCAGGAAAGTAGTGGGAGGGTTTCACACAAGATATTGCAAATAATTAAGCAATCAGAATTTGCTTTTACATAGAATTCTTCGTTTATAAAATGCAAAGAACTTCTCAGAAGCAGGCTATGTGTTTTACCATTTCATAAAGAGAGGTTGGAAAGGCTCAAAAGTGAATCCAGTGTCAGCAACAGAGACAGGCACTGAACCCAGAAGCATGTTGACTTCCCTGCTGGAAGCATTAGAAAGTTTCCCTCAGAAAAAGGCAGAAATGCACCCTCCATACTTACATAACTTCTGCCCTCCATAACACCTACAGAGTACTAGCATTATAATTATGTTGATGACATAACCTATTCAGTCAACCATCTCATGTCCACATGGGTAATTATATTTTCACTACTAAAGGGCTTTAGGAAATTGGCAACCACGTGAATGCTTGGTTGGTGCAGCGCATACATTTGCCATCTTAGGATGATTAATATAATTCCCAGCCCAAGACTGGCCAGATGATTAGTTCAGTGCTATCCTTCATATTTAAAAGCAAACGGACAAGAGAAATAATCCAGAAAATACACTACTCCTCATTTGTCACTTATAAAGGAGTTTAGAGAATAACCTGTATAGTTTCCACTGCAGATAGATAGCTCCTTGAATTTGACTGAATAGTCTGAGGCTGGTTTACTTCACAAGGCCTCCACAGGACATTAACATTGGACCTAAATAATTTAGCTTGACAATTAATCAAGAACAAACACTTTTCAGGGCTTGTATGAAGGACCAGGAGATGAAGTGACATGTGCTGTCTGGGAATTTTATATGCAATTTAGTACCTGACTTAGTGTGTGATGCTGAGCAAGCTGAACTGTGTTTTTGGTCCCCTGTTTCCCTTTAAAGGGAAGAGAGTACCTGGTTCTTAGATATGAGCTTCTCCTACTGATGCTCTGTTCTTGTAAAATAACTTAGCATCTTTGGAAAAAAGATGTACAAAAACATTATTGATCCCAAATGTTTTGCATACTCTGTTGCTGCACTCAATGAAACAATCAAATATAGAACATGCTTCTGCAAAGCCAGCATGTAGAAAATTCTCTATTGTCTCTTTCTGCTTTATCAAGCAGCCCACGGAAATCTTTAGAGGCCCTAGTCAATACTATTTAAAACATCAAGACTCATTTTATACTCCACGTTCTTTGTAATTTCTCTTTCTCTCAAACAGGTAATATACTACTGGGAAGAATGCCTTCCCTTTATAATTACACCACACAAAGCTTCAGACATGCCCATTTCAGGTGAGTGCCTAAAATTTTGAAGGCTCTCATTATCCTTCTAACACAAAGAGACTTTCTGGGAGCCACTGCTTTTGCAAGAAAGGATGTGTGTTTTGTATCCACTCAATGTTATAGTGAAATGTCATGACCATCTCACAAACTTACTGGTAATCCATTTCGTGAAAAATCAAATCCATCTATTGTATATGCATGGCTTTATGATAGTGCAACAACCCATACAGGATAGCCTAGCAGCAACTGGTTCCAACTTGTCCCTGCCAATCATTCAGCTTCCACTGCATGTCTCTTGCAGTCACAGGGCTAGCATGTGCCTCTTGACAGCCCTGGAAATTACTCTAAACCATTTCATCACATTCCAAACCAACACTTATTCTGATTACAAAGTTAATAGCTTGAAATGGACATTCTAGAATTAACCCTGTGACCTGCTAGATTGGTGACAAGGAGACAGCAAAATGTGACGCAGGCCCCAGGCTGAGTGACAATGCCTGGTGATGCCTGAGCCTCCACTACTAGAAGCAATGTTGGAAAATGGAGGTAATTGTAGGTTTTTCATTTCTTCTTTTGGCCTCCAAAAGTTTGTTGTTCATAATTGACTTTCACATGTGACTTAATGTGTGAATTAATGCATGATGTATATATTCAATAAGAATATATATATCTTAATTTCAGTAAGAAAATATTGGTGATGAGACATAATGATGCAGTTTGATCAGATGCTTGGCTATTTCTCCACTGTTTGAAGGTAGAAGGGAATTTCTCAGAAAGGCATGTGGAACTCTTGGGACAATACAAGAATTTAGAGCTGTTCAACAACTACTTTTGGCCAGTACCTGAATGATTTACATCCAGCCCAGTAATGGAATGATATTAAAATATTATGAGCCAGGGAAATAGAAATATTTCTTAGTTAAAAAGGAGCTTAAAACTTTACTTCAGAAAACAAACAAAGAAAAGTCCCAAGCCCTATTTTAACAAAGGGTTTTACATCCAGCAAGTTTAGGTAGTTCACTGCAATGAGCAACAATATCAGCACTGCAAAGGGGGCAGAAACACATAACCAGGGAGCAGCAAAAGAAAATGGGACTGTGCTACTGACCCCAGTTAGTGGATTGGCTTAGTTGAAATGTGAATCTATTCTCTAATTAATATCAAGTCCATCTATAGAAACATGTAAGACAGGAATGGACCAAATGAGTCTCATTCTCTGAGTGCAAGACTTGGTAGGTCTGAATGTGGATTTTAAATTACTGAACAAGGAAGGAAAGAGATTCTGGTGATGGAAACTTTGCAGAACAAAAATATTCCAACCTGAATCCACACAATATAAGGATGTCTTCTTATCTTTGGAAATTATTTTACAGTTAACTGACTAACAACTCTGAAAATAAAGCCTCTTTTAATTCTCTGTCTTTGGATTTGCAATGGGAAGGATTTAAAGAACTATATTTGATCCATTAGGCTGAAGTACTCACAGTACTGTACATTGTTTTAGTGTACTAAATTTAGTTGACTTCTGTCTCTTTCAATTACCCTTCTAAAAAGGATAGGTGAAAAATAATGTCTCTCTTTATATAATTTGGTTTGCTGTTGATTAATTTTTTTCTTCAAGTGCTTGCTTATGTTTTGCAGGGTAGGAAGGACAAAATAGCTTAAGGGGGAAAAAAATATCTTTTTCTGAGTTTGAGCTTGTAGATTCATTCCTTTCATACTTTAATCTCATCAATATAATGTCAGGATTGTTGATAAAGACAAAAACATCTAACAAAGAAGGGACTGTATCTTAACCTTGGTGAAATAGACCAACTGTAATAAATCCTGAAAGTAAAAATAAATTTCTACACGTGCTATCCTCATCACTAGTATGAAGAAAAACTTAATGTAAGTTTTGTATAAATAATCCACTGACTAGTTCTCTTTTGGCACAGCAAAGAACTGTAGAGGAATAGGATGCCCTAATTCTTAAAAGAACCATGCTCTGCATCAGAGGTACTCCTCAACATTTCAGAAATAGTTCAATTCCATTTGGTATCACTTATGTGTATGCCCTCTGTAAGCTATGTACAACTCTTAACACCACTCAACCTCTCAAAAGGAGGTAGAAACCAGGCATGAATTCTGGGGCAGGTCTTGAACCCAGCTGCTGCTTTGCAAAGGATGCAGCAGTGAGAGCCAAAAGGTTTCTGACTGTGATGTCCTCCAACCATCAAATGGTAATCAAATACTTTGATGAGGAGGAAGCAAAAAAAGATTAATGTATCTTAGTGATCTGTTAAAATTTCAAAAATAGTAATTGCTGAACTTGACTGCTCTAAAAACCTTTGTTCTCAAAACAGAACTAGGCAGCAATGACTTGCCCTGAATTTCTGCAGAGTCTGAATGATCAAAGATCTGTTGAAGTTTTATTCACCCACCTCGTTTCAGTGTTTAGACTGGGCTGATACTCCACAAAGACAAAAAAAATACCCCAGGCTTTCAAAAAGGAAGTGCTCCATTCAGAGAGACATTAATTCTCTCCAACCTTCTTTTCTAACTTTTCCAACCTTCTCATTGGATTTATAAAAGTCGCCCTTACTACATTTGATAGTGCTTCATTAGTTATCAGGATTAATCTACCACTAAAATTTAATGCAGAAAATCAGCAATCATCATGCAGGTTTGATTGGTTCCTTCAGAGAAACACAAAGCAAGAAATCCAGATCTTGGAATAAGACCTGGAAGAACTTATGACAGAATGGAAAAGATGTTTCTAGAGCATCCTATGACAAAAAATGACAGCAAATTGGGTAATACACTATGGTATCAAAGGCAGAAGTAATGATTATCAAGTGTACATGGAACTGGGACTTATGACTTCCTGGAGACAAGAGTCTCTGGAGCAGCTTTCCTAAAATTCCACCCACCAGATGGTCTCTACCCTTTCTCTTGACAAATGTCGCCTTCAGACATTGGAATGTCACCAGGAGAAAAAGAACAGACATCTGCACTATAGAATTTGTGAGCACTGGCAGTTAACTATGTTTGTACAAGCTAAGGTGTGTAGTTATACAAGTTTGATAGTCTTTTGTAGGCTGATGGCTTAAATACCTTGCCAGCAGATCATGCACTAGAAACATGTCACTGCGTGTGATACAAAAGTGTGTTCTTGCCCATTACTGGAATGCACCTACTGGGGCAGGGTTTGAAATTTACCAGTTCAGACAAAGAGATCATCTTCAAGTTGCAACAAAGGAAACAAAAGAATGGAAATTTCTTAGTAGATATTAATTTTCTTAATTATGGACATTTATTTAATGAATGCTGTCCCTGTTAAAGCTCCATTTTTTGAGCGGGCAGCCATTCCTAAGACAGAAAATGATGCCATTCCCTTTGCCACTAGAAGTTTGGATTTCTGTTTGACTGGTGTTCTACTAGAATGATCAGCTGTTGGGCACATAATATCCCCTGGCAATTGTCTGAAGAAGTCTTGCAGTTAGAAATATAACTTGGGATTTTTAGTTGGACACTTCATTGCTTGCTGCTGACCTATATGGACAATCCACACATTCTCGCAGGTTTCCTCAGGGAAAAAAACTCCCAGTGGAATGTGATATGACTTACAAAATTCTTTGTCCATCTTTCATCCTACATAATTGAGACTTCAAGAGATAAGTAGGGGCTCTCCCTTGGAGACTATTAAGAAATAGTAAAGAATTAAGAAACTCAAGCACTCCTGAGAAGCCATACCTAGATGAGACACATACACAGAAAACTATCATGCCTATGAAGTAAAGGTATACTCTGGTTCCTGAACATCATATAATTGGTTAAAACTGTTCTCTAGGAGAAATCACTTCCTTGGCACATTTCATTCCCAGTTTGATGGCCTTTCAGAAAAACTAATGGGATTATCAAAGGCAAAATAATAATGTGGAAACACAGTGAGTGTAGGCTTCTCTGATGAGTCGTCAGTTGTTTCTGTAGGAGAGAAGTAGAGTGAAAATGGATGGAGGAGAGAGAACATCACCTGTAGAATCTATAAATATCTGAGGAGATGCTACAGTGGAAAAAAAGGGATAAAAGGAGAAAGTTTAGAGGAAAACAGAGAGGAAACTCTCGTGCACTATCTGTGTCTCCTTAAAATCTCCATCTAATATTACAGCCCCTGCCAAACTGCAAAACTCAAGTGACCTACAGTGACCTAGTGGGTCCCCCAGTACCTGTGCAGGACTCAGACTTCTGGTCCCAGGGCTCTGAACGTCGCAGGAGTGATTGACTGAACAGTGCAGCAAGTGGCCTTGTCTTGTTGAAATGGGGAAGAAATCAGATGCATAGGATTGAAAGAGACAGATGAAGGAAAGACCCAAGACAGATGGCTCTGACCTGCTTTTACCAGGCAGATGTGATGAAGAGGAAGCAGCAAGGCAGCCACACTTGTAAGAAAGGCCCACACCTTGAATCATCAGCCTCGGGCAAGAGAGCCTCTCCTGAACAGAGATTCCACTTCCTCTGCTATAAGCACAATGTTGTGCCCTGGCCTACTCCAATGCCTGCCCGTGCCCCAGGTGTCCCATATCTCCCCTCATTTTCTGTGCTCTTCAGGGCAACATGAATTTCATTAAGGCTAACACTTATTCTAATGAGGCTAAATAATTAGTCTAATAAAGCTAAAATACTTGTTGAATAATCAAAATACTCCCTTGAAAGGTAGAAGGAAGAAGCACATTGCCATGAAATAAACAAAATAACTAATAAAAGGAAATTAATTTTATCACAGGCACTCAACTTCTCACATTCTAGTACTGCAGGTATTATGCAGAGGGGTAAGAAGACAACTACATTTGAAAGAGCTTATAACAGACATTATGAAAAAAACCTGTGAAGAATGCAGCAAATACACACTTAAATACATTTTTTCTCACTCCTCCAGTTCCTCATTACCTTGGACACAGTACCCTTAGCTAATCAAGGAATGTCAAGTTCAAGCACAAGTTCTGTGGTTCAGCTTAAGTTACTGGTTTGCAGCATGCAATTTCACTTCTGAATTACTCATTCCTTGTTAGGATATCTTGCAATTTTGCTCCTACCCCTAATCTTTAAAGATAATTTAGCAGTGTGCTTGACAGCCAAAAATATCATTATCTTCCTAGCAGGCAAAGGATACACTTTTAAAGGAACATAAACTTGATTTTCAGAGATAGTGGTTACCTGCAGCCCTTACTGGCTTCAAATAATATTTCGGGTGCTACTATCTCTGAAAGGTCAGGCTTTCAATATAAACAACTGGAATTCACCCGCAAAATAGAATAGTATTCATGCACTGAAAGAAAAGTATTCTGGTCAGATTTAGAGAAAATCTTGGGCAGTGCTTTCACCAGAAATGGATGACAAATTCCAAAATTGTTTTTAGGAGGGCTTTGCCATGAGGAAGGGAAACAAGCAATCAGTGACACAACTCCCTGCCACACATAAACCAAATCACACATGAGAACAGTGAAGGCAAAAACTGTTGTCAGTCTCCAAAGAGATTTATCAGGTGATTCTGGCCTGAATAAGAGATTAATTTCAAATTCTGCCTCCTTTCACATTTGACCACACTGAGTAAAAAAGCCCAAAGCCTACAAATTACTGATGATCAGCTCTCTCAGTGACAGAGGAAACCAGTTGTTGCACCACACCCGGATATTTTCAGCACTACATTGTCTTCTAAATGTGGTTCTCTTTGCCGTATATTTCTTGCTGTGGCTATCACCAAATATTGTTAGAAGTGAGTCAGGGACTGCACATTTGCTACTGCAGATCCACCCTCACCAATCCAAAGGAAACAGCTCCACAATGAGAGATTAGTGAGAATGTAAGAATAAAGGCTTTTTTTTAATATAGATTTATCTCTTTTCAGAAAGGAATTCAATTTATTACTTATACTATTTTTGTTCAGGTTTAGCAGCAGATAGACAAAATTAGCTGGAGGGTTACTTACTTTCAAGTAGATGCAGTGTTCCACTCCTCTCCTGGCAGAAAGAGAAAGGAAAGTACCTTCAGGTTTTCAAGGCACAGATCATGTATTTCTTGTGGTATGAAGTAATTTCTTTTAACATTAAGCTGTGCAATTCACCAATTCCCAGAACTGCATGTTAGAGTTTGCATTCTGAACAAAGCTAAGTACTGTCCCTTCCAGGGCTCTTTTGTCTTTTAAATGCATCCTCCTTGGTTGTATTTCATGTTATTGTGTTCTCACTGCTTCTGTGTAAATGAACATATTAATCCTTAATTTTCTGGGTTTCTAGCTCCAGTTGCCAAGGAAGAATTTTTCTTCTCTCAGAAGCTGCTGATGCAGATCTCCACTGTGGCAGCTTCTTCCTGTCTGGAGTGGTCTGGCAAAAGGAATTAGTTCAGGGAAGTTCATAAAAATGTATATTTTCTTTTCACTTCTACTATACTTCACAGCTGTCTCACTGTGTTCTCATCACTTTTCCTTTGAGTATACTTATGAAAGCCCATCATAGCAGCTAAGGTCTGTAGGGTTGGAAAGCTGACCTTCCAAGACAAGGGGTAGAAATATGGGAGCCAATCTTTCTCCTATCAAATGACAGTTCCTCCATAACTATTTTACTCTTTGGGGTACTCCTGAGAAAATGGAATACCTCAATCTTGACTTGTTGCAGTGTTCTCAATGGGGAAGAAAGAGCTTCACTTTTAGTGGCTTAGGAAGTTGTG
The DNA here is from genome assembly GCA_013400175.1 of Phainopepla nitens. NCBI lineage: Eukaryota > Metazoa > Chordata > Aves > Passeriformes > Bombycillidae > Phainopepla > Phainopepla nitens. The sequence continues at coordinate 1,243,198 of VXBQ01013868.1, forward strand.
ATACTTGAGGGCCATTTGACTATTTCAGGTATTTGTATGCAGAACTAAATGCAAGGGCATTAAAATTTGACATGGGTAGGATATGCACCAGTCTGGAAGACAGGTTTTAGTAGGATAAGATGAAACACAGACTCCAGAAAGAAGTACAAGTGCAATACTGTTTGTGATTTAATATTTAAAAACGTGGGACATCCATGTAGAGAAAAGTAGTCAAATTGTAGCAGCCAGTTAGAGCCATCACATTTTTCTAAACCCCAAACTGGTGCGATAGAGGTACCATTCACAGAGATAAAGGACTTAAATGAAGCATCACACTCATGGAATCAACTTTCTAAATCTTCAGCTGCTAAATCTTAATAATATCAGTGAAGAAAACTGGAATGCCTATGAGTTAACATGCAGTTGCATAAAGCTATCTGAGATCCCAACTGGGACTCTAGGATTTTTCAAAAAAGTTGATCCCATCACATCTGCTCTCTCTCTGCCTTTGAGAAAGGACATAATGAAAATCACTTCTCACAAAGAACAGATTCCTTCTCCCTTTAGTATGTCATCATTGCATAGAGCCCAGCACCCCCAAAACAACATGGGAGGTAAAGGAATTGGTATTTACTCCCACAGAGGTTTTCCAGTCAGTTTGATGTTGCAGTGCCACTGTAGGCAACGGGATCTGACTCTTGTTCAAAGAGTACCAGCTCTGAGTTCTGTTTTACTATGGAACTGGTACACTATGGAAGCTCTAATTTAGATGTCCCACTACATATGCTGGTAAAAGCAGATATATACTGGTTATTAAGACACAATCTGGAGTCTGCCTCACACCTCCTACAATGAAGCTATCATCACCTATACAGGGCACTGCAAACCATCCTTGAAACAGCTCATCAGCAACTCTCCATTAAAGCCATAGCAGCATTAATATGTGATGTCTTCCCAAAAGTAAAGTTGTTTTTTTTTTAAGCAGAAAAGTCTGAGAAAGGCATTATTAGTCACAGGATGAACCAAAGGTAGCTAATCTCCTGTCTACACCTTAAGAAAGAAAAGAGGAGAAAAAGCTAATTTAAACAAATGCTACTAGGGATAAAAAAATTCAGACTGATGCTATATTAAATTACATGGGAGGCTGAGGTATCCAGCCATGGTCTTCAGTAAAAAAGAAAATTATAGGGTCTATCAATTAGAGAAGTGGTGCTCTGAGCCTATGTGCTGGCATGCTTAGAGTTTTTTTAATGACTGGCAGGATGTTTTACAAACTAAGCTCAGCAAGATGACAATTACACCAGAAGGTGCTTCAGATGGTTTTGCTAATAATTTTGGTCAGCTGAAATGAAGAAAAACATCACTTCATTTATTTGGCTTTTCCAGAACCTGTCAAATCTGAGCAGAACCATTAATAGCCCCCTTCTATATCTCCCCCCACCATCTCTCCCACCTTCTTCCAGAAAAGACACCCTTCAATTTATTTACTTTTTCTACAAGTATTCTGCATATTCAGCCTTTGTCCCCAAAACAAACTCTGGTTATTCTTTGTGCACTTCCTTTCTAGAAGGAAGTGCCATTTCTTGAGAATATTCATTGGAGGCTGGTACTGCTACTGCTGCAGAGATGTAAGTGCTAACCACCATATATTGGCTTTTGTTTTAATAGCCTTTTAACCAACTTTGTTAATGGACTGAATGCAATTTAGATATGGAACTTGGCTAAAATGTAGCTTCAATTGGCTATTAAAATTTAAGAGCCAACTAAGATAGCTAATTACAAAAAAGCTCCAGTGATAATGCTAAGCAGAATTAGTAATAGCAAATGACAGTCTGTCTAGTCTTATTCCCAAAGGGAAAGAAACTCTTAACTGAGAAGTCAACCAGACAACGTGTAGAAAACCTAATTGCATTACTGGTATTATGGCATCCCAAATCTGGCAGCTCACTGGGACAAAACAGTGAGAAAAGTCTGTCAAACTACTCAGGAAAGCAACTGACCCCCTTCTTACTGCTAGCTGCAGCAAATATTGGGAATTATTTTATATTGATTTGTTGGAAAATAACCCCGTAAAAATTATCAAACCAGCACCATCTAAAAAATATGTTATATCCATCCTGAATTTGACTGTCTCTCCAGATATATTAGATTAGGGGAAAAAAATAAACAATCTGTCTGCAAAATGTTCAAGCACTAAAAGAAGAATTCTGTGCTTCATTATCAATATCCTCATTACACCATCAGCTGAAGTGCTGACTAGTTCTCCTGTGAAGATTTATCATGTATGGTGGCCACTTTGAAACATAGGTAGCGGAGTCTTTAACATTCCCTACTCAAGTGTCTCCCTGCTGTGCCTGTAAATGTCAGTCCAGTTTTTTCACGGCTGCACGCACAGATTAGAAACAGCAGGAGAGCTTGGGAGTATGACTACAATACTAGTAAGGACACTTGTCTTCATGGCACTGCTGAAGTGATTCTTGGAATGCAGGACCCTGCTGTTTTCTAATATTTACACACAACTGGAGTCATCAAGAGCAGTAAATGCAGTCTAAAGGCAGCTTGCTTCTTTTGTGTTAGGGGCTTTACTTTCAAACGGGGATGTCAACAAAATCCGAGTGCACCCTCGGCCTCTGACGAAGGGCTGCATTTACACAGCAGTGCTTTGCAAAGCAGAGAGAACACGTGTGTGCAAGCACGCGCGGTATGTGATCCATACGGCAGTGCCGCGGGTACCATCACAGCCTTCCCCTCCGCTCCTCCCGGCCGGCCCACGCTTCAAACACTGCCGCACTTACAGCGAGCTGGAGCCTGGGCTTTGGCAGTGCCCTGTGAGCAGAGACAAGCCCTGAAACAACATTCACCTTGAATAAAAAGCACCGTTTTCCTTCACAGAACACTTGCCAGGACATCTTCTTCCAGAACACTTTTGGGGTGGGAGGAGGTAGGGGTGGCTCATGAAATTCGCACCTCAAAACATTCTTTTCAAATATATGGAAATAACTGTTTCTTTTATTTGGCTTTGCTGGTGTCAAAAGAAAACACACTGCTTGAAAACTTGGAAAGTAATCAAAGGACATTTACTGGTAAATAAGTTACTAAAAAAATAAAATGTCAAACAACTGAAGTACAAAAGAATGACATTAACTTTGAGTATGTGACAAGGAAGAGAATACAGTATACCTTCCTGACAATAGCTATTCAGAACAGTGTAACATACTTTCTGAACAAAATGATTAAATGAAGTCATTAAAATGATAGTTTGATTTGAGGAGTTTTAAACACGAGAGAGGCTTTAGCAATCCTATTTTTACATCTGAAATGAAGAGAATGCTATGCTTAAAGTTGTCAGCCACACTTTGCTAATACCCAGGAAAACGAGCCTAACAGTGAACAGAAATGAGAAAGCACCTCTTAAATATGGTATTCCAGTTTTATTTCAAAACAACAGATTCCCCTGATACAAAACAGCCTCATCATTCATTCATTCAACATTTCATGCTACAACATATTTATTTAATCTCAGGAGTTGCTACTCATACATTATACAACCAAGCAAGCTGGACATCCACACGAATACACTCTCACTGGCTCATATGGATTCCTTTTGGTTTGCCAAACTTTCAGTTGCCCTGATAGGAATGATGTTCATGCCTTATTATGTGTATGTTGCAGTAGATATATGAAAAGTAGCAGTGTTTCACACTGGAATTCAACACTCTATTTTTTGACTTACAACTCTGAAGAGAGAACTCAAAGCTAACCAAGGAAGTGCTTTTACAAAAGGATTTGGAAGATTACATGCTCCTCAAGTATTATAAAGGTAAACCATTACTGCTATGAGAAGCAGATATGAGACAATATTTCACTGGAACTAGATCCTGCACAAAGTTACTCACAATTATATTCTAGTCTTTTCACTAATATAAAAGAAAACCTGAGGGGGTGGTTGAGAATAGGAATTGGTTTTTGGTCGGTTCTTTTCTTTGCCCTGGGCTCTTGGTCTGAAATTCTGGTCTCTTTCTTTCCAGAGAAACTGAATAATTGGGAAAGCGATATAAACACAAATATTATGCAAAAAAATGGCTAAAATTCAGTACCTGTCTTCCAAAGAATTGTTTAAATGCATTTTATACAAACTAGAATAGAAGGACATTATTTTTGCCTTATGTTCTGTTTTTAATTCAAATACTTGAAACATATTTAAAAGCTATTTCTGCTTTTCCAGACTTCATCTCAGTGTGCATTTAAATGACCACCAATATGACTTTACTCAAAACTGTGAGAAATCAGATGCAACACTGCTGTTTCTTATATAGTATCCATAATGAAAGTATTAAATAAGGCTTTATCTCTACATTACAAAGCAGGAAAAAACCAGTCCCTTTTAGTTTGCCTTAAAGACATGAATTCAGATATATGAAGAATAAAAATGCATTCCTACTTCAAAAGTTGGCAAAATTTTGCATTAGTGCTTAAGTATTCATAAATTATGCAAATATTTTAATAAAACATTTATTCTTCAAAAACAGGTACAAACAGCAGTCCATGTTTTTACTTATTAACGGATTCATCATTTAAAAAGGAAAAAAGACTCCAGTGCTAAAAAAAAAAAAAAAAAAAAAANAATGAAAAAACAAAAATTAAAAAAAAAAACCACAAAAAAAGAAAAAAAACCAGAAACGAGCCACAGAGCAACTTAATTTGTTGCTCCATATATTATTTACTTCTGAACTCTCTTTCTGGTTGCTGTGCTTTTCTTCTGTTTTGGTGAGGTCATCCTCTGGGTTCTGGTAGCAATTGCATCTGCAATTCAAGCAGAACAAAAAAAACAGATTTTGTGTTAATTAAAATAACAAAAAGAGATCACACAAAAATACTTCCAGTTTTTAAAAGGATAGCTCAAATCATTCACTGAGCTTTAAGTGGGGATGGGGAATATGCCATGGACAGAGGAGAATCTACAACTATTTCTGGGCACCGACCTCTTAGAAAACACATTGTTCAGTTCAGCTTTCCAAGAGTGTCATCACATGGAGTTGAGTCAGTTTTCAGCGCATCTTCACCGAAAGAATTAGATCCTCTACAAAATCTACAGCCCTCCTTCCTCCTCATGTGCCAACTTTTAGTTTTATAATGCTTTCCAGTATTAAGCCATTTTTTGGACCTTGTGCTAAGCTCATCCAGCTCTGGGATCACAATTTAACCCCAGACAGTAACTACCTACCAGGCAGAGATCATTCACTCACTCTCCTTCCCCTCCCACTGGCAAGTGGAGAAGAATTGGAAAAAGAAAAAAAAAACCAAACCCACAAGCTAAAATAGGAACAGTTTAATAATTACAATAAAGTAAAATACAACAATACCAAAAGTAAAAAGAAAGAGATGAATTACCACACATGTAAAAATACCCCAACCCACAAATGATGCACAATACAGGAGCTCATCACTCACTGACTGATGCCCAGCCTGCCACCCAGCACTAACACTGGCCCATCCCAACCAACTCCCCCATTTTATATACTGGGTATGACATTCCCTTTGGCCAGTTTGGATCAGCTGTCCTGGCTGTGCTCCTTCCTGGCTTCTTGTGAAGCTCCTCATTGGCAGAGCACAGGAAACTGAAAAATGCTTGACTTAGGGTAAGCACTGCTCAGCAACAGCCAAAACATCTATCTGTGTTATCCACATTATTCTCATACTGAATGTAAAACACAGCACTGCATGAGCTACTAGGAAGAAAATTAACTCTATCCCACCTTTAGCAATGAAATTTTGGTCTGTTATTCTCACAATTTAGTGAAATGTGGCATCTTAGAGCATTCTGAATAGATTTTATGCAAGAGGTGGAAGCCACACAGGCAAAAAAGAAAGCAAGATTTCTGTTTGGCAATGTCAGCTGTTAAATCAGCTCAGCCATCACTGCAACTGTGCCTACAGATTCAAGCTATCACTTTGCAATATTTTATTAACAAAGGCAAGGAATAATCCCATCTAAATAAGAGTCCTAGTAAACCTGACAGGCAGGTAGTTCAAAGAGACCATACCTAAAAGCAATAATAAAAACTTCCCTGCACTTTGATTCTTGTCTGCCTACTACCAGGGAAAAGGAAGAAAAAAAACACCACTGCTCATTTCTGTGAATCACACTCAACTGAAGTCACTTTGACAAAAAAATATTACACATAATAAAAATTTCTACCTTTTTGCATATACAGTAACAATGAAATATTTTTCATCTCCTAGTCATGTAATATTTAATTTTTTTTTCTTAATCCTAAATTCCTCCTTGAAGATAGCATGCCTAACAACTTCAGTTCTTGCTTGTAAAACTATATATAATTCCACAATCCATGTCAAGTGTACAGGTAAAGAAAAGTAAAACTGAATTTCATGCAACTCCTTAAATAAGAAGCTGCTTGCTTCAGACAACAGCCTCTGAGCAATAGGAGTCACTGATCGTTCAAGCTCAATGAGCAAACTTGGGTGAATCAAGGAGGCAGAGAACAATGCAAAACAAAACTTTACAAAAGAAACCCAGCAGTACTGTGTACAGTGCTGGGCTCTATCCTACAACTGAGAAAGGGAGAAAAAATGGTTTCCAGCTCTCTAACAAAAACAACAACCAGAAAACACTGAATTTAACTAGTTTATCTGAAGAGAGTAAAAAAAAAAAAAAAAGAAAAATGGGAGACATGTGATGTGCAAAAGGTTGCTGCATAAAATGAGTATGATTTTCATATCCACAGCAGCTAGGACAACTACTAAGCTTAAGGGAAATTCACATTAGGTAATAAAAATATTAAAAATACTCCCCCTTATTAAATCCTTTGTAATAGTAAGGATAGTTAAGTATTATAAGTGGTGTTGACCAGCAAAGTTTTAGAACAATCATACAGGTTTTAAGACAAAATATTAGCATGTATCAAGATTAACACCAACATAAATTGATTAGACTGGTGTATAGAGCAGATCTCTTCTTGATGTCCCTTCCCATCTTCCAATTCTATGTACACTGTTTTAGGAACACGCAAGTGTTATGACTAAGACATAAAACTGTGCTCAAGTCAAAAAAATTAAAGTTTGTATAAAATTGCTGAAGTTCCTTTAGTAAAAACAGACTCACAGCTTTCCTGTTTAAATTGCCCTCTTTGATGAAAAGGAAGACAGTGAGAGATTTGGAGCAACTGAGCAGATAAAATCAGGTAGGATTTAGGTGACTTCTTAGTTACATCACAGGTTGGAATATCTGAAACCAGAGCCACATAGAGATTTTAGACTGTCAGCAAACATCAGGTAAGTGAAAAATATCTAATAGCAGACATGCTAGAAGTGAGCCAACTGCATCACTTCCATATGCTACACCTGACAAAGGCTAAGTACATGCCAGTCTCCAGCTAATGGGCTGAAGAGTTACAGCAATTGTGGCTCTTAAACCAAATTTGTAGTCATCATCATTGAATAAAACACCTAACATCAAAAGAAGTGGTGGAGTACATTGATCAGACACTACAAGGTTTCCTTTCTCAAAAAGAACCCCAAACCTAATGTCCATGCATACGTGTGCACAATCTTACACACACATTTTGCTCTACATTTACCTCTTTAAGAAACAAAAGTCAGTAAATCTGGAGTGGTGGATGATGTGGTGGAGCTCTCTGGAAGAGATATTCTCCATGGGAATCCACATGGATGAACTTAATCATCATTTCTGTGCAGACACCCCGTGTGCCACAGCAGGACAGTGTTAGGACTGACGTTGCTTTAATACAGGTAACTACATGCCTGTATTACATTATCCCACACATAAATATGTGAAATTGCCACAGTTCACCTGAGAAGCTACCAGGTAGGAATGAGACTGTCCCTAATCTACAATCTTACATATGCCACTATGTCAGATCTCAGTGCCATAAATGATTCCCAAGAATAATTTTGTTACTAATTTAAATAATAAATACATACTTGTGGTTTCCAAAGCAGCTAAACTTAGAGCTGCCAGTTCTTCAAAAATTTTCCTGATCACAGTATCCCTTTTCTCTTGCAAAATGTGCCTCAGGTATCTTTCAGCTGTCTTTGTGGGTATCAAATAATCAAGTCATTTTGCTAGATGGCTCTCTAGGAGACTTTTTTCCTTCAACTACCCCTTAAAAGGGTTCTACAATCATCAGTTTAAAAAAGGAAACAAGAAAATGGACCCTATACATTTACTATTTACATATGTAAGGCATAAGAAAATAGTGTTGGAAACTGAAAACTACATTCAGGAACCAGCTACAAACATCAAATGGGAACTTAGGCCAGGCTGCAGCATTTAATGAGTTAAACACCAACATTCTCCTATCACTTTGGGCAATTTGAATATGGCGCCAGTAAAGAGATACTTTTCTTTTAACAAAGACAAAAGACAAATCATCTTTTAAGAAGACTGTAAGAAGATGAAGTCTTCTTTTAAGAAGACTCTTTCTTCTTTTAAGGAAGAGTCCTCTGACAAGTTCTTTCCCAGTTCAGCCAGGGAACCCCTGCATAACTGAAAAAACCTGGTGACTAACACTTCTGAGGCATTTTTCAGTACTCTAAAGCTGCTGAAGAAATTGCAAGGGCAACAAATAGTAGTTGTGGTTAGTTGGCTTTCCCTGTTTTCACAGCAGCTCTTTCTCTACAAGAATTCAGAAATATGACTCAAAAGAAAAAGGAGATATCAAAAGAATGCAAATATGGACTTGAATTCCGATATATGACTGTGGGGTGGGGATGAGAGAAAAGTCAGTGAAGCTGTGGGATGGGGCTTAGCTTTAGCCATCTGTTCTGCCAAGTACTCCCTATCCTGCAACAAAAAGCAAATACTTTTCATATTCTCATAAGGAAAAACGTCAGAACACAAAAATCTATTATTCATGACTTTATACCTGTATATTTCTTTCAGATAACATCAAATATATGAGTGTTCTTTCAAAAATTTTAATATAAATTTGTTCCAGATGAAACTGAAACTGGTTTACTTCTATTTGCAAAAATTGCTTCACTGAAGGTATTTCAAAACACAATTGTACATAAACAGAAATCATTCATCCCATGCAGCATGTGTCTGAAGTTAACCTTCCTCTTTGCCACACAGCAATTTGCAGGAAGAAGGCAGTTTAATTCAAAACATTACTTGCAATCTTGCAAAAGGTTAGTTCCCTGTAAAAATCTGAGTCACTGCAGTACAATTTTTCTTTCCTGTAGAAATTTCACTTGCAAATTTTATACCTGAGTTTGAATTGCAATACTTGTTCAACATACTGCAATTCATCTTCAGGTCACAGAAAAAAACAACCAAAAAAGCAGACATAACTTTTTTTTTCTTAAATTACTTAGTTCTACATGTAAAGTCATTAGACAAAATCTTACACATGGAAAATTTTCCTTACAAGTGTTTTGTTTTAATTTAATACTTTTTATTAGCAGCAAACACAAGGAAGTGCCATGAAATGTAAAAAGCAAACCTAAATTACTTACATTTTAAATGTGTTTAAGTACTAGAAATGATGTGAAGATATTGTACAGAAATAAGCCTACAAAATAAAGGTAGATTAAATAAAGTACTGCATTCCAAGCACACACAGAAGTACACAGTAACACTCCCATACTTTACATGTTGGACACTAATTTTTTTCTCCTTATTAGTGGCACATGTTCAAAGTAATTCTCAGTGAATTTATCACTTGCAAATTGTCAAAAAAAACGCGACTATTCATGAAGAACCACAAAGATAAACTGAATGTAAACCAAATCTATTTTAACCTTCCTATCCACAATATTTAAAAATCTTTAACATAAAAAGCACCTCGTACCATGCCTTTTCTAATTTAGACAGCTTCTGAAGATCCTCAACAATCTCGGGGCAGGCCATAAAAACACAGATCACTTCACATTGTGTTTGAATAGACTTAGTGCAAAATATAGAAGTGAGTTTGTCAGTATTTCAGGCAACTGAAAACAGTATTTCTCTGCTTAAAACCCAGACCTTTCTGATAGTATCTAGATACAACACTGCAGCACATGCTTTTAACTTCTAAAACCAGACTACATAACTCTTGTACTAGAACATCTAACTTGCAACACTCCTGGGACAGGTAAGGGAAGCCTAAGAAGGGCACAGAAGGGGACAGATCTTTCAGTCACTAAGCACAGAGACGGATACAGTTTTAAAACTTGTATCTACTTCCTCCTCGAGTCCGTAACAGACAGCAGTCAATACCAAATCCTCTACAAGAAGGAAGAGACATATTACACAATTAGAACTATGGTGCATTAAAAGTTTCACAGAAAGTAAGTTTTTTAGGGTACAAGATTAAGAGATTAAAGAAAAAAATCTACCTGTAATGTGGGCATTGGTACAGAGTAGAAAGACAAGTAACAAGCTGCACCATAAAGACGCTCAAAAAAGATATAATTTGCTTTCTCCTAAGGCTAGGTGACAAGGACAATAATTCTCTAAATGCAAAAATGCACCTAAGTGGACATTAGGCAATAAATCTTACTTGAATAAAGAAAAAAAAATATTTCATATAATAGCCCAGATACTGATTTATGCAAAACCATGCAAGGTAAATAAACATTAAGCTAAGTACCTATTGATTGAGAAATAATATTAAACCACCATTTTGGAATGTTCTTCTAACCAATCCATCAGTATGACTGTTTTCATACTGGAGCTGTTCACATAGTTCTTTATTTATATTGCAAGAGTAACCAAAGACCCCAGTTAAGGCCTTAACATGGTAGATGCTATCCAGCAATACAGACCTGCAGAATTCCTACCCTTAGTAATACTGACTATTTTAATAGTATTTAAAAAATACAGTACTTTCACTGTCATATCTACTTTAGTATTTTTCTTTATATGTCCTAATTAATAAACCCCAAAACTGTCTTAAAAAAATCAGAATAAAAAATAAAAAAGGTTATTCTAAAAAAATTCTATATTGCTCTAATCCAATCTTCATCAACCTCAAGATTTAAAAATACCTGCTGGGGTAGTTGCTTTATTTCTATTGTAGCTTTGAACCTACGATTATTCACAAACTCTTACAAAACTCTTGTTTTTCCAGCATCTATGAGATTTTCACTGAGGATGCCTGTACTATCTCTCTATTCCACCAAACTGATCAAAAATAAGCATATTAGTCCTATCATATTATGCACTACACCTCTGCATGAGCGTTGGTGGGTATGTACAGTGTATGCCAAAGTTTGGTATTCTGTTTTAACAGAATCATCATTTATAAGCCTCTATATTTTACTACTGTACATGAAGGCAGCTAACACTGAAAATGGAGCTGCAACAGAGGGGGAAAAAGCTTCTCATTTTAATAGAAATCTTCATTTAAATAGAAATCATCTCTTCTGACAGTATTTTTCCTGTTGAAGATAGACTGGCTAATACAATACTTCAGCGTCATCCATATTACTTTATAAAGGATACCTTGCAAAATTCCCCTTTTCAGGACAGCCTATGGATTCATTATGTCAGGAAAAAGAAAAAAAAACAACAAAAAGCTGATAACATGCTAATATAAATAAAAACCAATTGAAGAATTTCACCAAATTTCATGCAACTTAGTTTTGAAAGTCCAACATAGTTTGTTTCTCAAGGGCTTTCTGAAATTCTGTTTCCAAATAGTCACTTGACTGCTCTAGAAACACTGATGGCTGACAGGATTGGAAGAGAAGGCCTTTAACAACCTCATCTGATGTGGCCACTCTCACACTGAGAACAACCAACAGCTGTTCTGCTGACAGGAGAAGCAAGAATTTCCACATGACTGTCCTTTCTCAGTGCCACTCTTTCTTCCTCCTCCTCCAAGTCTGGGGGCTCCCCAGCCCCAGCAGATTTCAACACTGGCAGACTTCCTATTGCCACTGAGCACGTTAGGGTTCTCAAAATGCCACACAGCTGATCAGGATCTTTTGGGGACAACTAACCTATTGGACTGGACAAGACAAACTGCATAGTCAGACGTGGTTAATGCTGACGAGCTGAACAGCAAGAGGCTGCACAGCTCTTCTTGCCATTGTTTTCTGTTCAAACACTTATGAGATGTTCTTTGAATACCTGAAGAGCAACCACCATCCCACCATATTTATGCCCCTTAGAAACCAATAAAATAGAACAACAACAATTTTTAAAGTATTCCTGTATGACTCAACTTCAATGTACAACTAAGAGGTATCAAGGTATCCATTTTCAGGACTTCAGGATTTTTTATTTTTAGTCACAGGAAAAATCATTTAATGGCGAAACAAGTCCATGGCAATACAAAACTAGTCAAATTTGGAAACATAGTTTTAAGTATTTCTATAATAAACATCTCTTTTCAAACTATAAAAGCATCAGAATCAGAAAAGATTATGAAACAGTTGCCCTTTCCTTCAACACAGGTTTATGAATCATGTAATAGTTGGTAAAGTTTTCAATTCCAAATTTGGAGAGAGCCAAATGAGTAAGTACATGTATCACATTTCACCTGAAAGCATTTTATATACTCCCTCTACTTGGTATTCATTAAACTGAGTAGTGTAAAAAGGTGAAATTAGAGCCATTTCATCTGTAACTCTATTGAACTAGCAAGATGAAGTTTCTCTCATTTAAGCTTATGGTGAAAATCTATATAGCCTCCCAAATACTTTTACTTAGTCTGCAAAAAGCTCTTGTTTAGAAAAAGCTGATGTTACCACCTGGATTGCAATTATTCAAGTTCTTTTCCATCTCCTGCTATAGGAATTTCAATCCACAATCCCAGAAAAAAGTAGTATAATATATTATAAGAAAAGAAAGTATGTTCTGCGCATGTGTATAAAATCACAACCCGAAAATAGTCAACTGTATTAAGTATTCTGTTAAAAAGTCTTAAATTATATCTAAAATGCTAAAACTGTGTCAGCATCATATAAAATAATTCTATTGCTTTGAAAGAAAGTATAATCCAATTAACACTTTTTCAGCCACTGACAGACTAGAGAATTTATAATAAATTGAAGTCAATAAGTAAATCGGCATTCAAAATACAGAAATAATCACTGGTCTTCATGATTCTGTAATATCAACAGCTGAAAATGACCAAAGCAGAGTCACCTCTTGGAATAACATTAGCTTTATTCCTTGTACTTTGTGCCATATAGTTTGAGTAAGCATACCAGGGTAAATCCAGACCTCACCAATATTATTACTGTCTTTGAAAGGTTACAGTCTCCCATTCTGCAATACTCCTTTCATCAAACCATTTTCAAACAAGGAGATTTGTTTTGGGGTAGACTCTAGTCCTACTGCTTTCTTATTTTTAGACTATTTGACCACAGAGAAAATCTGGTATTTTACTTAAAATTATAAATCAGAAATTCTTTAGGAAAAATAACTTTGCTATTACTTGAATTCAGTTCACATTTACATAAAGGCATTACAAGGTCAGAGCCATAAACCAGTTTGACTGGACACTCACCATCAGCTTACCCTATACAGATCTACTTCAGATTTCACACACTAGATTTTCAATAATCCTACTTTATCTGTCCATGACTTTTTTCCATACTGCACTGAAACTATGGCAAATTATGTTGAAATAATAGCTTCAGCATTTTCTATCCTTATAGCTAATCCTTTCCTTGACTTTAAACACGCCTGCTTTTGGAAGCCGCTGCTGTTGGCCCTTGGCTTTAACACTCTGTGAAGAGGAATCCTGAGGAGTCAGCATGTTCTAACAGTGAACTGGACAAGACAGGAGGACAAAAAAGAGAATGAGCAGAGAATGAACTATGGCAAAATAACAGGGTTCAGCCGCCAATTTTTATCACCTAGCAATTCCACCAGCTTTGGGCACTACTTAATTGGAGCATAAGCCTTTCTTACACAGAAAGTTGAAACATTTTAACTTTATTTAATAAAGTTAATCTAAAAAGAAATCTAAAAAGCACTTGAACTGCTAAAGATTCTATTGGGTATTTTATGGCCATGTGGCTGGGTTTTGGTAAGCTGAGGTCAGCTTCAGGGCTAGCTCTGTGGGGAGAGGCCAGCTGCTCTCCTGTGCCTGACACAGCCCTTTCCAGCTGGCTCCAGTACAAACCCACTGTAGGCCAAATCTGAGCCAAATTTGTTTGTGGCACCTCTGTGGAAAGATTTAAGAAAGGACAAAAAAAATCACTAAAGGAAGAAAGGGAATAGCAGCACAGGGAGGAGAGTGGGAAACAGCAGACAGAACACCAAAATTCAGAGGTGGAAGTGGTACTCCATTGCACCAGAGCACATATTCTCTGTAGCTCAGGAAGGACCCAGAATGGAGGAGATATCCTCTGCAACTCATGTGAGAGCCCAACTTGGAGAAAAAGGATATGTCCTGAAAAAAATGGGACACTTTTTTTTTTTTCTCTGACAGACTGCTACCCCCAAAGAAAGCCCACACTGGAGCAGGGGGAAAATGTAAGGATGAAGGAGCAGCAGAGACCACAGCACACTTCCCCTCCAGGACCCCCTCACTGAACAAGAGTGGTAGAGTTTAGAGTGAAGTAGACAGGTTGAGCTTGGGGAAAGGAAAAGTGTTGTTTTAATGTCTGTCACTATCCAAATTTATTTTGAATTTGCAGTATACTACATTTATTTTCCTCAAGCTGAGTCTGGTTTGCCCAAAACAGTAAACAGTAATAGATTTCCTCCTCTTTCCTTTAATTCATGGGTTTCCTCATCCTATTTTCTCCTTCTGTCCCACTGAGGAGGGCAGTGAGTGGCTGTGTGGGGGTCTGGACTTTAGCCAAGAAATCCTGCCACATCAGTATATGTGACTGCCAGAACAATCTTTTGACTTACTAGAAGTAGAAGCTTTCTTTTTTTTTGGACTTCCTGTATCTTCCATTTCCACCTCAGTGCTCTCACTGGCTGCAGCTGCTGCCTTTCTTCTTTTCTGAAAAAAAAAAAACAAAACAAAAAATAGCAGTTGAACTCAGGAGCAGGAAAGACCATGTAAAGTAGACAATATCCTCACAAGGTACTTCCTTATTTTATATTATATATTATAAAATGTCTCCACTCACGGAGAAAATTTATTCCTGTATTAACACAAGAATACTGTTACAATTTAAAACAACAGTTTCCCAATCTGCAGATCACTTTAGTACTTCTGAAATTTTGATGTAGGAGAACATGAGGTGGTGTGATCATAATCTGGGGTTTTTTTTAACTTACACTGAATAAATGTTACAGAAGGAGCAATCTGAAAAACTTAAAGAACACAGAAAAACGTTTTTTTTCCCAAGTTCATAATAACTGGGTTTTTCTAAAAAAATTGCACCACATTAAATTCAAGTTTATCTGGATCCTTGCTTCTTAAGGCTTTCTTTGCACAGCTTAAGAGCAGCTAATACTCACTGCAGTACTTTTTTTTTTAAGTAACAACCATGGGTTCTGTTCCAAAGAGAAGTATTTGGAAAATCTGAACTCTATTCAAGGTACATTATCTTAAAACATTTAAAAGGATAGAACTCTCTTTATCTGTGTATTACAATTAATCTTACTGAAAAAGAAAAACCACGAAGTAGTTATGGAAAATTATTGTTTTAAAGCCATGATTTTTGCAAAAGATGAACTAACCTGCATCAGGCATACATGAAAATCATCAAACACTGGAGGAGTTTTACCTTTGCTTTTTCCTTCTTTATTTATTTTTTAATTGTGTGAGACTAGAGCTTTACAAATACAGCTTTAAAAGTGGCTACAACTTCACACAGCTCACAGGAGAAGGGGAGAGTGCATTACATCTTTCCTTTCCAAAGTGTTGCTTCATGATTACCATCTAAACCCTGCTGGGCTGAACAGATTGGTTCGATAATTACATACAATAACTGCAGTGGGCAGGTAACCCTCAGCTGGCACAGGGCAGCTCCCCTGTGAGAACTTCCATATGCAAACTGCACTGATGGAGTGCATTAGGTACATCTTTCCTGCCGGTGCACAGGCCTGATTACCGCCAGCCAAGACTCCAAGGTTAGCATGTCAGCAGATTTGTGATGCATTAGGCAGGAATAAACACAGACACTTTTGTTCATTCTGACCAAAATTAAGGAGGACTATTTCAGCACTGTACTGCTTTTATATGAAAGATAATGCATTCCTCCCAATTGTACTAGGAAACATTTTAAATGCTCATCAGAAAAACAGATATTCAATACATATTACACAAAACCAAAATACATTTATCTTGTTTCCAAGCTTATTTACTAAAAAGTGGTTTCTTAATCTTGATGCAGGTGAATTACATAGCAGTAGAAATCAGGCAGCATTCATCTGACAAAAGCAACACCTGCACATCTGAACCTGAACATTAGAAGGAACCCCAAATCACTAAGATCTGTATTTTTCCAGGCTACTTTGCTCCCAATATTTCTCAGCCACTCTTCAGTACTGAACAACAGTAAAATGTGGTCCTTGCTCTAAGTAATTTAGTCAAGAGCTTGAAATATTTTCTTCAATACATGGTACTGCTAGCTTCTTGTTTGTCTAGAACTATGAGAGAATATCACACTCACAAACTAGCACATTCACTATACAGGAAAAAAAAAAAAGAAAAAGAAAAACCACAGACACAGCTGTGGATTATGTTTCATTTACTTATACATCTGGGGAAACTTGAGCCATGACACAGAAAATAAAATGCTAACTTTTAATATAGCGGACATCTGTGACTTTTACCCAGATATCAATACTGGAGAATGACTGAAATTCCAGAACAACCATGCTTATATGTAACATATAATGCCCACCATGGCTCAATTAGCTTATAGCACAGGAGAATCCTACATTCTAAGAATGTATTTACACAGAGGCTAGAAATATTATCTCCTAGCTACAAAACAGCATAGCTTCAGAATGTCAAATAACACTGTTTTAAGAAAGTATTATGGTAGATCGCACCAAAGAAATAAAGAGTAGGTGTGTTAAGACCTGCTGTGATTAAAAGATCAGTAGAGCCAAAATGTCATAGATATGTCATGTTAGAGGTCACAGTCTTCTCAAGGGTGGATACCAGACTGCATTCTTCTTTTTCAAATCAGACATTAAGCACGACAAACAAAATTCAGCACAAGATAGAAGATCCTGGCTTTCAGAGGCAAAACGCTGCTGATCAGTGGCAAATTATCTTTATGGAGAGTAGTCTGTAATGAAGTTTGGAATTTAGAGCTTATCTTTAAAAGAGTAAGTCATCTTCAACCCTAGCTATACTGCAGCTCCTACAAGGCCTACAAAACCCAACATAGAAGGAAGAGTCATCTGTCCTGGAGTTTGGTCAAAAGCAAGAAAGTTATGATGTCCATCCATCAATCTTTGTCTGTCCAGACACTCTAAGAGCAGCTGCCATGAAGTAGCGTCAGGTCCACTGAAATATGAAGCAGACAACTGAAAATACTTACTCAAGTGGGCCAGTAGCACTCCCTGTTTTATCTAAGTGCTTCATATCTGTGACTACTGAGTAAGCTGACCATACATATGATTCTCAAAGTATATAAAAAGAAAGAAACCAAATGAAAAGGCTTACTTCTATTTGATGTCAGGAGAGAAGAACCTATAGAAAAGGATTATCCCACCCTTTGGGAATCATCTTGACTGATACAGGCTAAAAACCCAAGATTTTCAGTGTTTTTATTCCATTGAAAATGTGCACCAGACATCTCTGCTGGACAAGGACACTAAAGGTCACAGATGCTGGCTCTGCAGCAGGCCAACTTGCTCAGCAAAGAAACCAGCCAACCATTAAAGACAGATTATTTTTTTCCCTAAAATACAGGTCTCAAGCCATATAAACCACAGGGGAACAGAATTTATGCTATCAAACTCTCCTTTTGGAGGGACCTTTACAGTCAGTTCAGCAGAAAATATCAGTATAGAGACCTCAGCTGTATGATTTTAGCCAAAATGCTATTTACTGGCCAAAAAGATCTAAGAAAAGCTTAACATATAGCTTCAGAAGATTTTAGAATCTCACAGTTTTGTTTTTGCTCGGCTTTTTCCCCATCTTTAACACACAGCTGATCATGTCAGTAAGCAACATACTTGTATTATTGTCCTGTATTATAATTCTCAGTTCCGGGGTTCATGCTAAAGGAACCAATAAACTGTCCACTTGCTATTAACAGATGTAAATAAAGAAGTAATAAATGCAGTTTGAAGCAGATGATGATAATTACTGTCCCATTATGTGACCACTTTTTTATGGGTATAAGCTGTTTTAACATACACTTTCCCTAATGCTTAAAAGGTCATTAGTGCTGTATTGGAATTAAAGTCCAGAGTTTAAGGCTTCTTAAACACAAGGAGGAAAATCCTCCTAGCCTACCAATACAGTTAAGACTCAAAAATAACATCCTGGATCACAATGAAATCAATATGTGAATTCCAGAATCAAATACTGGGCATAAAGATGTATACTTAAAACTGAGCTTGGAACTAATCATGGAAAGGAAACTAATACAAAACAAAAACTAGACTAATTTTACATGTACTTTGATCCATCTGGAGTTTTACCAATTTAAAGAAATAAGTAAATTAACCAAATGTTCATCTGTTCAAAGGTCATTATATCTAGGTAAACAAATTTTGTTATTCAAGGTACTATCTACTAAGTTAAGTAAGTTCCTCTATAAACATCATTCTATATTAAGTTTTATTAACAATTAGTTAAGTTGATTTAGAGATATAATGTGTGCAACTAGGACTTACACATTTCACTATTTAATTATTTGCCACTGGATTAAGTTATGACACCTACTTTCAACACCACTATCCCTTAGTTAGCTCAACAAAATGCAATAAAAGATGACATGAATTTTTAGAGTAAAACCTTTTGCACAGGATTTCTTTGACAGTCTCCATTCTCTGCCAAGCCAAAGTCAAGCGCACCATCATCTTTTTGTCCAAGAGCCTTGAGACCTTGCAGAAGTATTTCGCGGAAATGCTGATAAACAGGTTTCTCTTCATAGCTGAGCAGCTTCACCTTTTCCATATATTTGGCTATTTCATCTGAAAGAAATGGCGCCTCCAATTAATTTCTATTTGAAAACATTTTAATCGTTCACTTTTACTACAAAAGAGACAGAAATTATGCATGCACTACTTATGCTATTTTTGAAACGGTTATTTATAAACTCATAATAATTATGTCTTTACTACTACACATTTTAGAAAAAAATTATACCAAGGTTCATTACCCAGTGATGACAGCATCACTGTTTTTCACATGTTTATTGCAATGAAGAAAACAGCCAGTCGTAAAAAAACCTAATAGGCCAATCTTCACCAACGAATGCTTATTTACATGGTATTTCTTATGTCTATATTTAAAAATATGAAAAAGGAAATTCAATGTTATCTCAAAACTTCATCAGTTCAAGACTGAAACATATACTAAATAATACATGAAACACTACACCACTGAAAAAACAAACAAGTCACCCTTGAATGAGAAAACTCTTCTGATTACCAGAAATAGCTGGAAATATCTACATATTAAGATCCCAAGAAAGTTTATTTCTAATAGAGTCAGTTTAAAAAAAAATAAATAATGTACTCAGCAAATCACTCTGCCAAATGGGAACAACCTATACTTCAACTTTGCATTACTTCTTAAATTTCCATATCTAAAATTCAGTAGTGAAAAGTCACTTTACACATCTCATGTTTGAAATGAATACTGTGCTTAACCAGAAGCAATGCAGTGTCTGTAGTGTATATAACTGTTGCTTAAGCGAAGTCTAGATCTTCATTTCGGCTGCAATCTAATTCATGCTACTTTGTTGTTCCCAATTGAAAGGAAGAATTAAAATAGGCAAAAAGTTCAGTAAACAAGTATTTTAAAATAACTCCTCTTACCTGGTTTATTTTTCCCAGGAAAGCATTTGTCCATCAAAATGGAAATATTATCTCTACATCTGAAAAAAAAATTAGTCAAAACTACTGTTTCTTTTGAATTTTCAATCTTGTCCTGTTTTGATAAATTATTTAAGTACCCTGTTTGGGCCACTGTCAGATACAAGAAACACTACTGCATAAACCTCTGGTATGACTTAGCATAGCCATTTCTAGGTGTACAGCACATTTGAGAACCTGATGAATGCCAGATGGGTCATCTGAAACAATTTTTGATTCTTAAAAGCAAGTAGAAGACTGAAGAAAAACAACTGGTCCATTTTCAACCCTCACATACCAATGCTAAGGAAGCAAAATAACAAATACTTGTTAATGAGACAGAAATTGCTGCGTTGCAACAGCTCTCTTCCTATTAAATATGTGACAAGAGAAAGTTGATCTGGGCTGAGGGGAAGATGAAGGCTTGTTGACATTGAGGTCGAGTGACAAAATGAAAAATAAATTTAAAATCCCTTAACAGTAGTGTTCTACTGGAACAGCTGGAATGGAATGATGCTCCAAGATATTTAAGATTCCCCTTTAGCCCTCATTTCTGCCACATGTATCAGAGCACGGTGTTAAAGGGACTCACACTCCACACTTCTCTTCCTGCAAAGCATGACTGATGATCACCTGCATAAGAGTGCTTTTGGTTTCACCATGGCAATTCTAAAGTGCCAATACTGTAGTGGAAAAATAAACATCTCACATAGGCAAAAAAAGACAGAAGAACAGTACAAGTGAAGTTTAATTATAAGTCAAGGATAAACAAGTAACAAAAGGAAAATGGGGGGTATTCAAAACCACAGCTACTCACCAAAAGGGAACATACTGAAAGTACAAAGCATTTCTACAGAAAGACATTTTCATCTTCAAAAGAGAATGAAAACAAATAGTTTCTCACCTGATTTTTGAGTCTCTGACAAAATTTGGATCTTTCAAATTATCTTCCCATGGTAGATGGCCACTAAGCCAATGAATCATACAGTAACCCAAGATCTCCAGATCACCACGTCTCGATGGTGCTAAATATATATGCACACATAAAAAAAACAACCATGACATCACGAATAAAGCACACACAGTTTAACAGTAACAATTTATAAATATGTTAAGACAATGCTAATAATGTAACACTACTGTATCTGTTACTTATGTCTTTATTTTAGCATGAGAACTAGGAAGGAAAAAATATTGCTCCTACATCTGGAAGGATGACTTCATTTTCAAGTCCTTTATCAATCTCCCTTATTCAAAGACATGACATGCTGCAGTTATCCCAATTTGGGAAGCTTTTTAAGTACTCAGGTTGTGAAAAAAATAGAACAAGTGAGTGAAGTGATTGACTTTCTGTTCAAAACAGTTTTTACTTCCCTTTGTCTATAAAAAGGTAAAAGTGCTGAAACTCCACCTCCCCCAAAAAATATTCGACAATGTTGAATTATTTTATGTGGCCCGAGAGCTAAACAAAGGACAGTATGAGATCAGATCCCTAAGTCTTCACAAAAAAACCTCACCTAGAAATAAGCAACCACAAAAAAAAACCCACCAAAACAATTCACATGTACAGTGACCACAGACTATACTAGAAGTATAAACTGGCAGATCAAGTTGTCTTTGATTATGTTCAGCTTAAAGTATCCTCAAGTAAATAATGATTTTCAACAACTGTTATTTTTGCAGAAAACACTCTTACACTAATAAAGGAAAATTTAAGAATTAAGAAAATGAAGTTGATATTCACTATAAATCCTCAATGATTAATCAGACATAAACCTGTCCTTTACATATTCAACCTTTTCTCACTTCTTGCTTTTCGATGGTCAGTGACTATAGGCATAACTAATTAATTATATGAAGTTTTTGAGTAAAAATAAAAAATATTTTCACATTGATAAAAGCAACTATTTTTCTCCTAAAACCAGGACCTATTTTTCTATCAAGATCTCACAAGCACTATTCCATTTCTACTTGGTTAATAAAAAGCAATACGCTGAACCTTTTATCTTTATAAATTAAGGAGCTCTTAAGTTACATCAAAAATACAATTAGTAAAAGTTAGTAAATAGAAAAAAAGAAAAATTCCAGCATAGCACATAAAGAACAAAAAATGTCTTTTTTTAGAATCAGAAAGCTGTTTTTTTTATTTGCTGCACTGAGTTTTTTAAAGTCTTTTATTTATAAAAAAGGATATGCAAATGCCTATTGCTGAGTTTTACATCCTTACCCACACCCTTGTGTGCATCAATACTGGTATACTCAATAGTTCCATCATGGCACCTTTTAGGATCTTCTTTATATACTTTGTGAACTCCTTCAGGACAGTATCGGTAGGCAAGCCCATAATCCACCAAGTACACCTAGTAATTTCCACAAAGCATTCTAAGGTTAAGGAATTATACATACAGAAAATACACAAATAATAAATACAATTCCCAACCATTCTCATAACTTCTTTGAAAGTATTAAGAATGTGAGTTGTTCAACTCTGAATGATTCTCAGTACTTTATAAATCTTAATACATATGATTTGAAAACAATATGTCAGTTAGGTTTTATTGTTTTCCATAAAGCAGTCTGATCTGGAAGTCATTTCTTGCTGCTACAGAAGGCAAGTACAGTACAATAATTATTACCAGTAAAATTAGATTAAAAAAAACAAAAAAGCAAACAAAAAAAACCCCAAGTAACAAGCAAAAAAAGAAGTAATGTCCACCGCATTATAAATACACTGTGCTACCCTCTTTAAAGTCAGTTGACCCATTTGAACAATACTACATACTACTATTTCTCACTAACAACACAGTTACTTTCAGAGAACGGAAATTACTTATTATTTTACATCTTTCACAAGCTAAAACATTTGGGCAAGAATAAATACAAAATTCGAAACTCTAATATGCATTGTTTGAACAGTAAAGAGAGCTAAAAATGTAGAAAAATGAAAGACCTCAAGTAAATCAAGTGGAACAATCAACACTTTAAAGACCAATTTTTCCAAGTAACAGAACACTTATCTGATGGATTTCTTGAACAAAGGAAAGAGGTAACAATGCAGACAGGCAAACATAATTTACCAGTGTGCTATATAATTTTAGGCTTCCACCTGCAAATACCAATTTGTGAGTCAATTTTTTTTTTAATCTCAAGAATTTCTCTAGAATACTATTTAGGCCAAATAGTCAATTGATAACTGTCCAGCAAAATGCATTAAAAATCGTAGAATATTAACTAGATATAAATGTCAAGCAGAAATAATGTTACCATATACATTCTTGAAAATGAGCTTCTGCTAGATTTCACAGGTTCAAAGCACTTTCATTGCTGTCAAATAGAAGGTCTAAAACATGAGGAGTAAAATGCATGATAAATACCTGATCAGGGTTCTTGTAACTTAGAAGGAGGTTTGCGGCCTTGATGTCTCCATGTACATATTCATGCTCATGGACATATTCCAGAATATCAAGCTAACAAAACAAAAGTCATGTAAATGCAGTACCCAGCTCTGCCCACCAGAGGACCTGGACTCGGCACAAAAGTGGGACTGAACTGAGACACTTACACAGGGAAGATAGATTGAGAAAATAAAATGTATTTTTTAAACTTACGATTCTCAGGCCTAACTGTAGTACAGTTTTATGGGGAAATTGCTTTGCATTCTCTTCATACATCTTCTGAAGATCTCTGCCAAATCGGTCCATTATCATAAATCGATAGCTAAATTCAAGGAAAACACAAAACAAAACAAACAAACAAAAAAGCCAAAAAACCAAGCAAAATTACTGAATGGTACTTAGGGAAAGTATTTTATCTGCATGTTAACTGTACTAACTAATGATTGAATAGGTTGCTCTCAAAAGAAACTGTGGGAAATACTTGAAATACAGGGTTTTTTTAACGCTGTACATTAATTCTTACGTTTTTTACATCAGGTACTCAAATGTTCATCCAACAAAAGAACTGTTCTTTATTCTAGTTATGCAACAAAATAACAAGTACTCACAGAGGAAAACACCACTATTGTAACTCACTATAGGCAAAACCAAGCATCATCCACTTAAAAAAATACATTTCTTAGTTTTTATAAATGGCTTAGTGATTTTACATGTTCACTTAAAATGTTCCTTTACTGAAAGCTATTGGAAACTTTTTCTGCCCTATTGTTAACAACAAAAACCTCTCACTTGCCAGAGATATTTTGATATTCATTGCTATAGCCAAACTGGTTCTAGAACTATAAGAGTTCATAGTGGCTATATTAAAGAAATTCATGCACTAAACACTGAATGCAAAGTCACTTTAATTTGCATGATAAAAAAAACACTACATTTACTTTTGCTCTCAAAATTAATGTTGTTTTCACATTAGTGAGGACCTACTAAAACAATGATATTTCTGTCATACTAAGGCATCCAAACCGACTGCCCTTTGCAGTAAGCCACACAAAGAAGCCTGACCTCCTGTAAGGTGCCAGAGAACTACCAAAACTCCTTTACAGCACAGTTGTTTGGGAATAAGGACTATTACATAAGCAGGCATTAACATTAAAGACCGAGTAACAAAAACCTTTCCCGGCATGGAAGAATACTAAAAACTATCCCTAGTTATATAACAAATGTAACAAATATAACATGAGACTAGCAATTATTCTAGCCCTCAGATTAAGCCAGAAAAAGCCCCATCCCTAGGGAAAATAGATTTGAGAGAGCAGTAAGTCCTTAATATCTCTGAGTGAAAATACTCTTTAAACGCACACAGTAAGAAAAACTTTTAGTCATATTATTCCAAGGCTTGTACATTAGAAATCTACTTTGTTTTAATTAAAATATAAAAAGTTTCTAAACCACATTTACATAAATAGCATCATTGTTTTACAGCAATGTTCACAACAAATGAAATCTCAATTATAAAGACTGCAACAAACACAAATAGGAGTAACAAACAGAATACAAAATGTATGTATTTATATAGTCCCTAAACACACCCTTGCCATGCACATGAAAATTTGTAGCAGAAGTGAACAACATAAACATAAGCAAAAGCACCTTATAAAGTAACTTATGCTAAAAGACAATGTTTGTGGATGAAATAAATTGCAACATATGTCAACAAAAGATATATTCACCTGTTTCCATTTCTTTCATGCAAGCCAGAACCCCAATATCTTGGTACACCTAAATATTTCAGTTTATGGGACTTAGTCCACTTCTGAACTGAAAATACAAATAAAGTTCATGAATTTGCATGAGTAGAGATTTACATAAAAAGGGAGTAGTCACATCGCTCACAGTTTCTGCATACCTGTGAGCTGCTTATTCCATGGAAATGCATATGCAAAGTATACAGGACTGTTAATCACATATCCATTGCAGGGACAGAGATGCAACTCAAGTTTAAATTTAGACAATACTACCAACAGAACTACAAAGAACTTCCTACCAAAACCCTCTAATTTGCTATATTATTTGAATTCAATTTCACTAATTTAAAAATAATTTTGAAAATTACCTAAGTTCAACCTTACTTTACTTCTACAGGCTCTATTTTCATAAATGCTTGTAGTTCATTGAAAACATTTTAACAGACTGCTTACTTTCATCTGGTTTAGCAGCTCGCATGTAGAACTTTAACTCAGTAAAAAGAGGTCCATTCTGGCTGGGTTCCTTTAAGACAATGTAAAATTCATTAAAAACTGCTGTGTTAATGCCTAATAATTATTTAAAGCTGAAACATTCACCCTATAAAAACATATTCTCTCTTAAATGCTCTACCTGATGCTGATAAACTCAATAGAATATCTCCTTATTACAAAAGAAATTTAGCTCCAAAAGCTATTTTTATTATAAAGTGCTTAACATTAAGGGTATAAAAAAATACTGTCCCATAACGAAAGACTAAAGAAAAAGAAAATAACTGAAATGTATAGAAATATTAACAATTATTGGCAGAAGTTTAGCAGAGAACATTAAACAATGTTATCTTAGATTCTCCAGATTAAAGCTGGATTGCATCAGTTGTAGTAGCCTCTAGTGATTTTAAAATAACACCTGATTCAATGAAAAAATCTTAACAGAAGTCAAATTCTTATTGAACATAAGGCATTTTGTTCCCTTCATATATTAGTTGACCGAGATAAAAATAACAGAGGATTTAAAAATTTCCCTAAATTATAAGAACTACACCTATTTCAGAGTCTACCTTGCATTTAATACACTTCAGTTCCATTTTCAAGGGACAAATCTATGGGAACCAAGTAATGTTTAAGAGAGAAACTCCTATGAAAACACCAAAGATTTGAAATACTGCAAGAACAGCAGATGGGCAAGTACCTTGATTCTACATTTCCAGAACTTGGTAAAGAAAAAAGAAAAACAAAAATTATCTCAATTCCTGTAATTTTTGAGTAACAGATTTTGAGATGAGCTTAAGCGATATATTTATGTCTAGTTACTCATATACATCCAAATTCATTCTATCTCTTTGAAAATACCTGTTTTGGAATATCCTACACTTACAAGATATCAAAACGTATGCAATTACTGGCAAAGAAACTCAAGAATAATACCATCAGGTGACATCAGATACACATCACCCTTAAAAGGGTTTATTTTCAGACGCCGATGTAGCGATGCAGGGAATTGCTCCGGGCAGGAGTGCAGCCCTGGGCTCGGAGAGGCTCCCAGCAGCGCAGCGGCACAGGCGGGGAGCGCACCCTCCCAGCCCGGCCAGCGGCCCTCGGCCCGGGCACCTGTCCCAAAGCCACCGCCCCGATAAACCGTGGAGCCAAAACAGGTTCCTGGCCTCTCCTCGAGAGGAGGAACCAGGAAACAAAACAAAACCAAAGACAGACCAACTGATCGACACACACAGACTTTGGTGCCTGCACGTTTACTTCCACAGTTAGTTTATTTGTCCACAACGGACAACAAATTAGCAATACAGAGATTATATATGCAGAGAAGAAGGGTTAAATAGATCAATTCTCCTACTGCAGTTACCTCAAACACACATTACTTGACCTATTCACTTGATCCTGTGTAGCATTATCCATTAATACTCTAACTTATTAGAATATGAATTCTCATATGTAATTTTCATTTAATTTATATAGATTTGAACAATGTCGTTTTCCTATTAAAACACAGCAAAAAAAAAAAAGTGTTAAAAATCCTTATAGTATTATCTATAAATAAATTATTCCACAAAAAGTTATGTCTCAGTGCTGAAAATGTGTATCATTCTCTGGTCAGAAAGAAAAATCTGCTATCTTTTCATACTTGGAGAATGGATAAATGATTTAAATATAAAGCAGATCCTTATGTTGATTATGAAGGTGTTTTCCCACAATACCACTAATTCTACCTACAGATAAATAAGATGCTAAAAAAGCATACAGAGCATCCAATATTTGCCACAATAGTCCAGAAGGAGTGCAAACACAAATTTTTACAGCTTTATGCCTAGAGTCATTCTAAATACATGACTTATAAAACTGAAATTAAAGTCTTATTCAGAAACGTAATATAATGAAAGATCATAGAGTACATGTCAAAACCCAACAAACTTCAAGTAGTGTTTTAAGAATTCTGATCTTTTTCAGTCAGCAATACAATGAAGTGTAATTAAATCCTGCATCCACTCCTGAACAATGACATCTGAAAGGTCCACATGTTAAGAAGCATTTATTTTCTTAATAAAAACTGTGATTCATTTCATACTGCTCAGACATCAATACTGAGGATATGTCAAAGACTAAGTCAATTTCCATCCTGCTTTAACAGCTTAATTTGAAGAACATTACTACAGAAGCACATATTTTGTTAAACACTAATAATTGTTCAAAGCTGTTAACCACTTTGCTACAGTTGATGGAAAAACTAGAATCCACCCAGGCATCAGAAAATGGGCTCTTAACCGTAGTTGTGTGATACCAGATTGTAGAGGCATAATATGTTATGGGTCATTTGTGAGGCTTGCACAAAGACTGGGCTACTCTTTATTGCCATAAAGACAAAATTATGACAGTCAAATTAAAAGTGAGCAGTCATCTGGGATATTAGCAATGGAGGTATTTACAAAATGCTGCAACAAAGTGAATCTAGTATAGGAGCAACCCAAAAGTTGGGGCAACTCTTATATTAAGAGCCCAAAGGGGAGAGAAGAAGATGGACAGGTTTCAAACTCAGGAAAAGAGGATGACAGCAATTACACACGGCATAACGTAACACACATCCGATGGCTTTCCCAGCAAGCCACACCAGATTCTTCTGTGAAAGTTAAATGGTGCTCTGCTTCCTGATCAGTCCAAACTCAGCAGGAGCCAGTAATCAGAAGCCACTGCCTCTGCCAGGTAAGCCACTGCTGTCAGCAGCCTCTAAAACAGATGCACAGTGGACACCACCACCCTCAAGAGGACAGGCTGAGCACAGTAACACAGCTCATGACCACACAACTGCAGGTTGGGGCTCCTGGTCTGTCTGGAATTCCTGCCCACAAATACCTAAGGCAGCAGCAGCAGGCTGCTGTTGGAAGTGTGGCAGTCTGACATTTGCTTAGTGAGCACCGCTTTTTTCATTTCGGAGGGAGAGTCATCACAAACTGTACCTTGGGGTGTCTGAACAGTATCAAAACCAGTATTCTAGAATTTCCCTTTAGTCAGCAGATGTAAATACCAAGGTTAAAGGCACATACTAACCAAAATGTATTTTACTCTAATTTAACCTAACCTTATAATTTCAGGAACAAATGTTAAAAGCACTAACATATACATAAAGTGGTTGGCTACTGCAGGAAGGTATTTCAGTATCATCATATAGTTTAATAAATAAAATGTTATGACAGTGCAGTTCTGAACTGCACTGAAAAACTAATCTTTTACACTGTGAAGTTGTTGTACAGTTTTCTGGTATTTACTTTTATTGCAGGACCAGAAGTGCCAGCAAGAAAATGAAGGGACTGGATCTAATATGACTATTCCCATATTCCCTGATTTTTTTAGTAAGACTCAGTAAGATCTTACCAGATCTATACAAAATACTCTGGCAAAATCTAAGGAAAAATACTTTATACCTTAGGAAGAGAAATAGCCAAATCCAAGTAAATAACCCTTTTTTTAGACTAAAACCGTAAAAAAATTTCAAGTAATACGAAGAAATTCCTGATTTGCTACAATGGGCTAAAAATGAGCTATCGACAATGCTTTTTCTTCTCTCTAATCAATAAGTTAAAAAATTATGTCAATGTTATTTTAGTTCAATGGAAATTAGAACACGTATGTGGTTTATAAAAAAACATTAAAAGAACTTTGTGGAGACCTCAGGAATTAAAGTTTTGCTGTTTCTAGTCATAAGCCATCTGTCAGTTTATCAACATCCAGTGGTGAGCAACAGTTCAGAGACTCACTGCTGAATCACAGACATTCTCCAAAAGCTGGACAGATTTCATTCATTTGGTGATATGTGTGCTGTTTATATGAGCAAATGAAACAGAATGTGATCCATTTCATGGATCTTTTTCAACTCCACAGATGTTCCATTATGATGTTCCTCATACACAGGAGTCCAAATTCTCAGCAGCACTCCTCTGTATCCCCACACTTTTATTTTACACAGCACTTTGCAACTGCATTATTTTCAGAAGATGTTTTAAATTACACATTCTATTCTAGAACAAATATTTTCAAGTTGTGAAGTAAAGATTCAAATGCTGTCTTACCACTTTCGCAACGTAAGGGGCATCACTGCCAACCGACTTAGAAGAATTAACATCAGCTGTTAAAAAGGAAGCTGTTATTAGTAGTAGGAGAGGAAACTGTCACACAGCATACACTCACTTGTTATGCAGGATAGACAAACATACAACAAAGTAACTAGACACAAACATACACCAGTACCTTAGCCTTTGCTAAGAGAATCACCCTATATGTGAAGGCTACTGTATACAGATATTGCATTCTTGCATTCTCCCTTCTGTTTGAGGAGTACAGGCAGTTTACTAAATGAAGGCATCCTTTTCTTTTTTTTTTTTACCCAGTAACTTTTTCCTATTCAATAGTGTTTCTTTTGATTTGTAGGACTATAATAAATATACATATTTGTGGACATAAAGAAGAAAAATAAATTCCATGTTGCCAAGTCACGCATCCAAAACTGACCTTCTGTTGCTACTAAGTTGTTGTTATTTGTGACAGAAGATACAGATATGAAGAACATCAAGTCAGGCAAGTACAAAAGTACAGGAACAGTCAGGGTCACAGTTTTGTGCAAATGATGGGGAAGGAGAGAGCAAGCTTTGGCTTGAACAAAGCAGGAATTCGAGTGAGTTGGAACTCCAGTAACTTTAGCAGCTCATTGAGTGAGGCTGAGTAAGAAGTTGAAAGCTTCTTTGGCAAAAAGCCACCCACTGGTCCTGTTTTTCTCCTTAACCCACTTACGCTGCAGTCTGTTCATTTTAAAAGCAGGACAGATTTTTTTTCCTGTTTTCCAACTCAGTATGAATCCAGCACAATCTTTTCCCCAAGATGAGGAAGACTATATTATAATGATCACATTAACTTTCATCCCTTCAGAATTGTCTGAAAAATGACTAGGGGCAATGAAGCAGAAAAGTCCAAAGGCGTCTCTTATCCCTCATCTGTCCAAGAGAAAGAGATATTAAGTATGGAACGCCACTTAAAGAAGCTTTCCTTGTAACAGAATTGCAAAACAAGATCCGAACTGAGGCTTCAAACTGTAAAGTTCAACACTTTGATTTGTTTTTAACATTGGTTACATGCATAAGTTCACAAGGCAATGAAAAAATAAAGTAATATCAAAGTCAAAACTAGTCCAAGTACTGGCTGACCAGTAGCCTCCAGACAATATGCACTGACAGTTTCAGTTCAGAATTCATCCTTATAAAGACACTCATGCAAAAATCCAGTCTTTCAGCCAGACCAAAATTCAAATTTAAACAAATACTGAACTATCCTTTCCATGGCTAAAAAGTACTAAAGACTTTGATTTTTAAAAAGAATGAGCTACCACTGGAAACTCATAAAATGAGTGCTTAAAATGACCATTTGTCCATTTCTGTCATTTTTTCCCACCATGATCTGAACTAAGGTTCTAGTAGAAAAAAATCATGTGAAGATACTTAATATTTCTAATTTAAGAGTGAACTTTTAATTGTTTTGAATAGGGATGAACATCTACTCTCCGTTTGGAAGAATGATGAAAGGTAGCTACACTTACCAAGGTATAGGCGTCCAAAGCCTCCCTGCCCTATTGGGACACCTAATTTCCATTCTTTTCTTGATGTATCTGCTAGAACCTCCCCCAGACCAAACACTTCAGCAAGTTTCCTTTTTGCAGGGGCTCTTTTTCCAGCCATTTTCTTATTTGGCATCTTCCCTAAAGAAAGTGAAGGGAAGGAAAAATAAAAAAAAAATTAGGTTACATGTTAATCCAACTTGTTTTACACAGAAATCTGTTAGAAACACACACACAAAAAAAGGGATTAAATCGTAATTTGTTACTACAAAGATACTTGAAAAGAAATGCAGTAAGCAGTTTCATTGGCATGAATTAAAAGTGAAAAACAACTAATTTTTCCAGGCATCACAAAAATATTTGACAGCAAAAATCTTCACAAGAGAAACTTATTACAAGACCTTGTATAATACATGCTAAAAAAATCTCAGGATCTATCACATTCAATCAATCATAACCAATCACAGGTCTAAAGTTAGAAAAAAGTCAACTTATGAAACAAAGCTCATCAGTTTTCCTAGAGTTAAACTTGCACATTGAAAAACTGCAAGTCTTCAGTAGTAAAATCAGGAATTCCTCTTAGCTGTAAAAAAAAAAAAAACCCATACTACAGAGACAAGTAATGAGAATCACTCATCACTACCATGACTGCGTTGCAATTGGTGTATTTTGCCAAGTGTAACTTACAATTGTATTGTTTTCAGTATACTTTATATCACTCTCCTAAATCAGAAAACTCACACAGCATCAACCATATTCAAAGAAGTAAATCTGATATTTAATATTACATCCTTTATACATGGAACATCTAAAAGAACCTAGTCAGAGAGCAACGGAGTCTGGCAGCAAGCAGTCTCCAGACACCACAGTCACTCAGTACATGCTTAAACACAGAAAAGAAGGCACATCACTCCAGGCCAAAGTTCTTCTTTTTTAGGATCCTTGTTAATTTGAGAAGTATCCTCGTGTCATGGAACCACATCTGAATACCTACTGAACATATTATTTCTATCTAAACGATAACTTCAACAAAACACTTTCATGAAATACTCACATCACAGGAAGATATTGGTATTTATCAATACCTACATTGCACAAGCTTCCTTATTATCACAAAACAGGACGTTTTTATTCTGCATTATTTTTCCATATTTCCACTTCTATACAGTAACATTCTTCCCTACTATCATGACACATCTTACACATAAATTTTAAGACTAGTTTTATCCACATCATTATCCACAGTGTCTTCAAGAAACTCCTCTCTCCATCCCTTTGTTGTCTTTTTTTTTTTTTTTTTAATCTTCAAGGTGATACATAGTTTACTGTCTCGGAGGAAGATCCTTCCTCCAGATTTTCTACAGGAGAAAAATGAGACTTTCAAGCACCAAAGACAAGTCCAGCCAGCTCAGATAAGACCATACCAATGAGAAAGCAATGGTGTCAAGGTGTCAGAAGGAACAGAGCAGCAGAAAAGGCTACATGTTGATACCACCTACAAGAGCAGGCCAGAAAGATCCCTGCGGACCTTAAACAGCTTCACAGGACATCTAAGTCAGGAAATGGATTAAAACAAAGGGCAGACTGAAATTATTAGCAGTGCTAATGAAATAAACCAGAAGCCTGGAGCCCCAAAGTTGACTCAGATAAGGCTAGAAAGTGCAAAAATCAGCAGCATTGCCCAGCGATGCAGATGTGGGACAAGATCACACACACTGTCATCTAAAGGACACCAAAACGTATCCAAAACAAGCATACTTGCCCTCAAGCTAAGAAACAACTCATTGTCAATATAAGAACTATGCACAGGGCTTGAAGGACTGCATCCCCTCGATCTCTGAGTTATTACAAACAATTCAGGCAGGACTTGGACAGATGCACTTAGGTGCTTGCATGTTGGACAGATTGTTGGCCATGAAAGCAAAATTTGTAGCCTCTCTTACAATAAGGCTAGCAAGACTGTGAAACAAACCTATTGATACATTCCACATCTTTGACATTCACAGTGAGACTCTTGATAGCAGCCTTGCTTAAAAAGGAATTAAATTTACTTAAAATAGCTCTCAAGAGTATCAAAGGAAGAGCTGGTGCTTCCCTCCTCTTCCACACCCCCACTTATTTTGTTTAACATGGTCAATAATTGTATGCCTGAAGGTATTTATTTAAAAAAAAAAATTGTTAATGACAACTTCCCTTTATCCATAAAAGCAAAAATTCAAAATGGACATAAGTTTGAACGTCCCCAGCTGGGAACCCTGCCCTTAACAAATACACTAGATACACATACATGGTTTCTTGGCTGTGTGTATTCATGCCCATCTGTCAACATGGCACTGTGCCTACTTACAAGTTGGTCAAACTATCAGCAGGCCATAGGTGCCAAACACTGATCGCTTGCAATGGGCAGCATGCACAGCACTAAGCACTCACTCTCTTGCAAAAAAGCTGTTACCCAAGGAAACATTTAAGCAATGGCTGCACATGCTTTCACATTTATTTGGATAAATCCATTCAAATGTCTTGTATTGATTGAAGCCAAAGACACCTGGACACAGCAGAAATTTTCTACATGAAAAGATAGAACTAGAAAAAAAACATGATTTAAAAAAAACGAAAAAAAGACAATTAAAATTTAGTACAAATTCTATCATTCTATATGCTTTTCAACTCACAATACGGTAAACACAAGGGGTTTGTCAGGAAACTTATGCACCAACAAACATGACATAGAGCTGTCTGCTGAACACTGCACAACTGGAATAAAGCCATCTACTTATCCCTAAAATCACCTTTAAAAATTCACCACCACTGTCCCTCCAAAAAGAAAAGAAACCTTAAACTTTCCTCTCAATACTTCTTCCCATCAACAAAAGGAAATATCTTCCATGCACAGGTATTGTGAAGTTTAATTCATTAGTTCCTGCAATCATGCTAAAGTCCTTGGAAACAGTGCCACGGATGTCAAGCACTGTACTATCATTCAAGAGCCAGACCTGACCCTACTTAGCTAAGGTGCTTGGCAAGAACAATATTCAAGGTGCATGATTGTAAACAGCAGCATTTTATGTCGCTGCAATGTGTTCAAAACAAAGATTTTCCTTCTAAGAAGTATATAACAGAAGCCTATTTGGCTAAACTCTCTCCAGAAGCCTCTAAGTACTACAAAGGCTTCTACCTAATAAAACATCTTGGAAGAAACAGAATACACCGTTCTTGAGATAGCACTATTGATGCAAAATTGTCTGCATATCAGTGGTGTTATCTTTACAAATGTTGTCTGCTACAGTTGCTACTTAAGTGATACTTGAACTCTTAGAATAAATATGAATAGTCACTTCTCAATTGCTGTTGTCATTCCTTACCAACAAAACTCTGAAATGAATACAAAACAAATTTATTTTGAAGGAATTTCTGCTGTGTGTCAAGTTCAAACTGGTTGCTTCTTGATCTTCCTCTTTTATTCTCTGGAATTTTTACAGTTGTTTATCTTAGTAGGACTTTTTTTTTCATTGTCAACCCAGAGAAGGCATGCTGGTGACCTGTGCTCCTAGATGAGCAGGTAGTTCCAGCAAGACCTGAAATCTATGTATCATTAAAACTGCTCATTGGTCAAAGCAAGAAATCCACACCTACCTGAAAAAAAAAAAAAAAAAAAAAGACAAGGAGAAAATCAAACTAAATTTTTGCTCAAGGAGTAGGGAAGAAAGAACATGATACTTAAAGACTCCTGAAAACTGTAGAGCTGTTTCATGGGAAGGATTACACAAAAAATAGCTGATGTGTCAGTGACTTGTCACACTGAGGGAGGCAGACAGTGACCAAAGACTTCCTTGCATCAATTGGACATTCTGTGACTGGACATTTCTACTCTCCAGTCAAAGTTCCTGACTGAGACACCGGACAGTTAATGGCACTTATGGAAAAAGAGGCACTAAGGTTCTCTCCCAAGAAATAAAAAAAACAAAATTCTTTTTAGACAAAATGAACAAATGCCATTGGTGGACCACAATTACTGAGAAATAGGTAGTCACAACAGCACCACAGTGGACCAAGGAAATGCCTTTTTTCCTTTTTTTTGCTAAACAAATCAAGATGACTTAATATTTCAGAATGCAGCTTGCTCAGAGGTAGGAAACAGCCACTTACAAGAGGAATTATTGTGTTACTAATTTTAAATTGCTTTCTCAAGAAAAATTACCTTTTTTTTAAAGTTTCTTTTAAGGTTATTTAAGGTTCTCTTGAAAATCTTAATCATCGCTCAGTTATTGCAGTAAAAAACAGCGAGCATTGTAAGGTACCAAATCACCTCACCTCTATACCAACTGCAAATACCTGACACATAAGTGAGACATTTAAAGGCTTTTTGATAATTTAGCACTCTGTATAAAAATCATCAGCTCTGACCTTCATCAGGAACCCTACCTCACCTGGGGACCATTCCCAAAAATCTAGTGGACAGCTTATTCCTACAGATGAAGGTACAAGCCCTTTGACACAGTAATCGTTACAGGAAGCTTCACAACAGCTTTTGTATTTTTCTTAGCCATAAAAAGGGCCCATCGATCCCCTACAGATTAATAAAAGCCTACAGTTCTCAGAGAGCTTAAGCACAAATTGAAAACCAAAGAGAACAGCAGAGTTCACCCTGCCTGCGACTGCTGAGGTCTTAAAGAAGGAAGTCAAACAGCAAGAAACAGGAAGCAAAGAAAAACCACAACCAATGACAGAAACCAGCTTAGCCCAATTCTTACACGCCAGGCCTTTCCTGATCCTGAAATCGCAGATTTTTGTGATTTGTAGGCCTGTATTAAAAAAAAAAAAAAAATTTACTTTAAAGCAAAACTCAGGAAAGCCTGTCAACCAAGGTGATGCCACACCGGGACAATCCTGAAGGTGACGAACCTCTAAAGTGGCACAGAGCACAACTTTTACTCATCCTCCTCCACCTAACCTTAGTGCTACAAAAACAAAACAAAAACAAAACAAAAACGAAAAAAAAAAAAAAAACCAAAAAAAACAGGAAGTAAAACAACCTAGGCCGCTGCCACGGAGCGCAGCTTTAGAGGGAGGGCGCGGAAGGGGGTCCCCAGACCTCAGGGGTGAAACTGAGGAGCTCTGCCCCACCTGCCTCCATTCTCCCCCTCCCTGCCGGCCCAGAGAGACGCCTCCGGCGCCACGGGTTGGGCCGGGAGAGGAAAGGGACGGCGCCTTCCCTGCCTTTGGGGAAGAACACGGCTCGGGCGGCCCCGCGGTACCACCGGCCTCCTCCGCGAGGGACGCGGGGAAAACCGCCCGCAATCCGCCAGAAGGGCCGGGGACGCTCGGCACGGCGAAGCGTAGGCGAAACAGTGCCCCAAAACTCGCCTCCGACAAAAACACCCCAGAGAGCTGCAGGCCAGAGGCAGCCGCCGGCGCCAGTACCTGCTCCGCGAGCGGGCCCGGCGCCGCTCCTTCCCGCCGCTCCGAAATTCCCGCACTGCCCGGCGCCACCTCCCAGCATCGCCCGCGCCCATTGGTCTGCCGAGCGCGGCCCTCCGCCCCCGTCCCGCCCTGGTCGCGGTGCCTGCTGGGAAGTGTAGTCCAGAACCGCAGCAAGCGGCCGCAGGGGGATTCGACACGGACTGCACTTCCCAACAGGCACCGCGGCCCGAGACGGGCCGAGAGCTGAAGTGTTTTGCAGTC
This sequence comes from Phainopepla nitens, assembly GCA_013400175.1. Classification (NCBI taxonomy): domain Eukaryota; kingdom Metazoa; phylum Chordata; class Aves; order Passeriformes; family Bombycillidae; genus Phainopepla; species Phainopepla nitens. The sequence continues at coordinate 1,280,035 of VXBQ01013868.1, forward strand.
GTGGAGCGGTTTGGTTTGGAGGAGACTTTTAATACCTTGTTCACCGCAAAACTGAGCCCGAGTGCCGCATCCGTACGTTTGTGGAACGTTTCCGGGAGTGGTGACTCCACCACTGCCCTGGGCAGCCTGTTCTAGTGCTTCACTGCTCTTTTCAGTGAAAAAAAATTTGAGTTACAAGAAACCTTGCTTTCTTACGCTGTAGTAAGTTTGGGAAGGCCTTTGTCAAGCTGATACCACAGAAGCAATTAGGTTAGAAAAGGTCGTCGAATCCAGCCTGTGACCGAACAGCCCCGGTGAACTAGACCGGGGCACCAAGTGCCATGTGCAGCCTTTCCTTAAACACCTCCAGGGACAGCGACTCCTGCTCCTTCCATTGTCGGGTGCAGGTGTTCGCACATCGCGCCTGATTCTGCCAAGCTGTGAAGTGAGAGAGGTGCAGAAGATGAAAGACATGGCAAACCAGGGAATTTAGGGGATGAGGCAGGAAAATCAAACGACAATGATTTTGTTTTGTTAATTTACTGGGTGTTTCAAACCTTTAAAAGGGCATTATGATCTCATGGCCACCATCCTCACATGCTGCAGTTTTAGAGGTACTTCAAACAAAGAACTATCATTCTGTAGTATGTTCATCATACCAGCACTTATATAGATTTCCTTCACCACCTGGGCTACATTAAGAATAATAGAAATGGATTTTTGAAATACTAGGTACTTCTAGAGATGTTCAAGAATCTGAACTGTTCTGAATGTTCTAGGGTATTACCGTTCATAGAAAAGACCAAAAGTTTGTTTGAACTAAGTGAAGAACACTACCAGACATGATAGCATTTCACTTGCAGTACCATCCTCTTTAGTATTGAATTACTGGGATCATGAAACCATTTCAAGATGCTGATAGAGAAAATTAAATGAGAAATTTAATAAGTATTCCACTTCAACATATGAAGCACGTTTTAATTTAATAGAAGCTAGTTCTCAAGTTCTGAAGTAACTGATGTTCTTCACATTTCCGTTCTTCCAAAAATTATAGAATTAAATGTCCCATAATTCCAATATGTGTTCTCTTTCTGCAATCTTCTTTCTTTTTCTACTTTGCAAAATGAGCAGAAAGATGCGTATACATTGCTCAAACACCATTTTGTACTACACACAATGCATTAAAACCACCAAAAACAAAAATTTACAAAAGCTTACCAAACAATTCCAAAATGAATTGGAAAGCTGTACCACCACAGATACTTGCTAAAAGAGTACGCATGCACTATACTCAGCTGTCCTAACTGAGGATTGAGGACCACAGATGGGAGTAGAGATTAAGGTTACTGTACCAAAAACTCATCATGGTATTTTCTTCAAATTACCAACCTCATGAAGGGCTAGACCACAAAAGGTTTTGCTAAAAAACCTTGTGGTCAGAGTCCATAAACAGTCTGAAAAAAAGCAGTGGTATGATCACTTTCTCAGGAGGAAGTTTTTGGTTCAGTACCTTTTCTTGCCATGCACCCACTGTGCACCTACTCTGGTGTACAAGGAGCTATACTTCCCATCATATCCACTTGTTACCCTGCAGTGGGAGTACGCTGACACTAAGGGAAAAATGGGTTTACTGCAGACTTACTTCTTGCCTTCCCATTCACATTTTTCACTATTTTCCTCAGAGGAAAGAGGTTATATAAATTAAATTAAGGCTGTGGCTTTCTTCATCTGATGTGCTTTTATTAAACGGTAAAAGAGTAATCACTACTCTCTGGGAATATCAGTATGGCACTCCAGAGCTGTCTTGTTTGTCCATTAATATACATTTCAAGAGAATTTAAAGTGATCTAGCCAGTAACCTCAGAGCTTGTGTGTATTTTAGGAGTCCAGTACAACATCTGATTGTGTCTGAGTGCTGTTAAAAGGTAGATAGGAACAAAACTGGTTTTGCCAATCTATGCAGATGTCTTTACAACTTAGACTAATTTTCGTATTTTTGGGAAGGAATTTAAATTTTTGTTTATTAATTCCTTCAGAATGCAGTGAATAAAAAACTATTGTTTTGAATACTTAATCCATTTAATGAGACCATTTATTTACTCAGTGCAGTTACTACATATATGTCCAAAAAGTTCCCCATGAGATAAGGCCATCATCTAAGTTTTCCTCACCAAAGGAAGGTACAATATTGGTTTTTGTTTGAGTCAACTTCCTAAATAATTTAATAAAGAATCACTTCAGCAAATAAATATTTACCTCTTATTACAAATGAAGAATCAGACACAGAGATGCTGAGTAAAGTTTGTTTAGCTTGAGGTGATAAAGGAAATTTGCAACAAATCTCAAAGTAAGACCTGGTTTACTTGACTCTTAATTCTATATTATGAATTAAAAAGACATTAGTTGTACTTTTCAAAACATTTTAAATTCAAAATTAAGATTCTGAGGCAGGAAAAATCTTTTAAAATCTTGCAGCTCTTTTAAAATATCATCCATATTCATTCCCCAAGTAATTAATTTGTTAAAGAGAGGAATGGAATATAGGGTAGAAGAGATCCAGTCTCTACAGAGTACCCAATAATTCAGCAGAAAGGGGATGAAGTATGAGAAAAACTGATGAAAACACTGTGGAAGAAAAGCTACACAGTGAGATCCATTGGAAGTTCCACTTTTTTCTGGCAGTTTTGTGATGCTAACAGACACAGGATTTGAAGCTGTTAAAGGAAATAATTTTAAATAAGTTGAGGCTTCTAAGACTAGAGCTTGTTTGAAGTGCATTAAATTAATCCAAATTAAAGAACTTTCATGAGTTTCTAAAGCATTTCTATGTTTTCTTTGGTCAAGGTCCAAACTCTGATGCATGGGCAGTTTTTCTCTACTTAAATGGCTGAATTGTCTTGACTGTGAAGTGTCTCCCCCCGTCTCATTTAGAGTGATATTTATAGGTACAATTGCATTTTATGTGGGGGCACTGTGTATCCTACTCTGTAGGTTCACTCACATGCCCACAAACTGCAGTGCATGAGATCCAACTGTAATGATGCAAAGAACTTCTGTTTATCATCAAACATTTCATATATCCCATTACATGTGAAAGAATTATTATCTGTCCTGTTGCAGTGCAATGCTTTTTCCTGTAATGGAATTTTACTCTGCAAATTTATTTTGGTATTAAAAGGTTCCACTTTATAATGTCTATGGTTCAATCAGTGATCTAAAAGGCACTTAAATACTTTGAACAAGATACATAAAACGCTTTTATTGCAAAGCTTTGCTGTATCTACCAATTTTACCATTGATCTCTTTCCATGTAGGCAGTTCTGGAAGCTGCCCATGCTGTATAAAATCACATGGTGGCTTTTGATCTCCAGCTGGTGATTAAAGCGCATTATGGAGGTTTGAAATTTTCTTGTGGTCATTAGCATACCTCCAAACACTTCTCTTCTAAATAGTAGTGTTGTCACTGTGTGCTATTTAAATAAGAAACCAGAATTCTATAAACTTGTTATTTACTATTCTTTGTAGCTCAGAAGATAGAGATCTCCTGAATGAGGTGAGCTTATAGCTGTGGACTTACTGATCAAATAGTGATTTCTCAGGGTGATTAGGCTCTAGCAAAATGCACGAAAGAATGAAGTTAAATTTTTTAAAACCCTCTTTTGATGCCAACAGGGAGAGCTCTGTGTCTTGTACTCCCTATCTACAGTTCCATATTTCCCACTGCTTAAAGACATCACTATCACTTCCAAGGTCACCAAGCTGTCATATGTTTTCTTCAGTGGATTTTTAAACAATGCAGTATTAACTCTTTTGCTTGAAAATAATAAAAATAGCATCTTTCTGCACACTTCTTGAAAACATATTTGTGTTGGGAAAAATAAAGAATCACCATGTACTTGTTACTTCCTCTAGCAATCTCTTCAATGCTTTTCAGAGAAAATAAATGAGTATGCCAGCTTTATATATATTTTTATCTTTCACTATATAATATTAGATTGCCTCTTATTTGTATATTTTTACCATCTGTACCTTATCAAGAAACAAAGTTTATTGAATGTTACCCAGATAGAGAGGAAAACATAGCATTTGTTCAAAGATATTACAGTCAGTAAATACCAAATAAATTAAAAAGCCTTGTTAGTCGTTCTGCCCTGTCTCCTCACTCCCCAAAATAGAACAAATATAGGTAACCTGGTTTCTGACCAGTCAGTGGTTACAGACTGTTCAAAGGGAATAAAATCTGGGTCGAGGGAAGAATATTGGCCTGGAATGGATTTTGCAGTTGTAAGGGACACATTTGAAAGGACAGTAAGACTTTTGGAAGAGAAGTGCAGGGAAAATATCAAGATTAGCAGGTATCAGCAGACCCATGAAGGAACACAGTTTTGAGTCTATTATACTGTGTGGCACCTTGAATTATTTAAATCCAGAAAATAATAATTTCTCATCTCTGCATTTATGCATCAGTTTCATGAGAGAGAGCACTAAAAATTTATCATTTAGGTAATATTTTTACTTCTAAACCACATGCTAAAACACCTAAGATCTTTCATAAGATTGGAGACAGCAGTTTTTGTCTGAGGAGCATGTTGTTCAGAAAGAAAAAAAAAAAAGAAAACAAAAAGCTAATGAAATTTAGCATATTTTATCCTTTTTTAATATCAAAAGTGAATCCATATTCGTATAAATAGTTTTTTTTGTAAATTAATTGTCCTATACAAACTTTCTTTGAGGAAGTAAAAGGGGAAAAAATCATTGACTCTTCCCTTGGAAGGATGTAATACAATGAACATTAAAAATAAACCACTGCAATTCATTATCATTCATACTTGTCTGTCTTCTGGCAGGCTTTATTATACAGAAGTAGCTGTCTGGAGAAGAAAAAGTACTTTCAGAATTGCTGTTCTATACTTGAGCGTAGCATGGAATCCTTCCTGTCATACGACTGTACTGCGTAGTGTTGGTGTTCATGACCGTGCTAATCTACATAAAATTTAGATGACATGCAACAAAATATTTGATTTGCATAAGAACTGTTTTTCCCTGATCTCTATTGGCGCTGATACTCTAAAAAATGCCACCACTAGGTGTCTCATTGGTTTCAACGTACCACAACCTAAGAGCAAGAAATGCTCAACAAAATTTAACAAAAATACAGTTAATTACCACTGACATTCCCTCCTGCGTTACACCAGCACACCCTGAATATAATCACATGCATTATTGTAATCAAGCTGTCAATCAGATTTTGAAATATTTCATTTTTTGGCATAATTACAGCAGAATCCCTACAGCCCGTCTAGAACATGGGTATGGCAAGACTGATATTGTGTTACAGAATGTCATCTGACCAAAAAAAAGTGATGCTTCTGTGCAAAAATTAAAGAAACACTGAGCTGCTAATGCATTTATCCTGGAAATGTGTTGTATAAGGTAGATTGTCAAGAGTTAATATAACTGCCTGCCCATTCACTGTTCTTACACTTTAAATGTTTAAATGTTGTCTATGTCATTTTTATTTTTGTTTAAAAATATATAGCTTTAATTTTCTTATTTGGAACCAACTGTACAGAGAGCTTTTTTGCTTTTAGGCTTACAGAAAAAGATTTAGAGAAGCAATCAGAGGAGGAAGGGGATGCCAAGGAGAAGCTTGGGATGATGTTGATATTCCTCTGAGACAAGCCCATCTATGAAAAGCCACAAAGCCAATGGGCCATTTCATTGGCTTTTGTAAACAGCTCATTGATAAGACATCTATAGTAAATACTGATACCTTTTTCAAGAATTTTATGTTCCTTTTTTTTGATGTATGGTGTCAAAGGTAATTTTTAACGCTAACATTTCAAAACCTGAGAGCTGCAAGTAGAGGTGGAAGGCACTTTAGATGGAGATCCATCTGTCAGCAATTGCCAGAGTTCCCCCGAACACATGTTACAAACTTCAGCCTGGCTAGGTGAGCATTAGTCAGATAGAGTCTCTCTCACTTTTGGGACAGCAGTTTGTGTTTTAACCAAGAAGGTAATTTTTACCATCTGATGACTATTTGATGTCCTCTGTGAATGAGTTTGCAGACCCCAGCCTGATTTTATGTAGACAGATGTCCCCCTTCACAAAAACAACTGTCACAATTGGCAATGGTTTTCACACGTGCTGGCAGCAGCACAGGCTCTGGATGAATGGAAGGCAGACAGGAAAGTATCCTCTGGCTACATGGAGGCAGGTGAGGATGGTGGATGTTTGCAGTCCCACTGACAGTGCTGCCTTTTCAGTGTGCAGTGCTGTTAGTGCAGGGATCTTCTGTGTGACCAGTGCTCTTTGCTTTAAAGGGCACTTGGTTGGATGTTGTGGACAGGTATTCCGCTAGAATGCACTTGATGCAAATGTGCTTAGACAACTTACAGCAACTTCTTGTCTGATAATAAATTAATAATTAATAATTAATAAATTGCTTTCTTTCCAATGGTAGGTGGGGAAAATTGCAAACACATTTTTCACTGAAGAGTTATGCAAGGCTTTCAAGAAGTTGCAGAAACATACATGTAGCTTCACACGCAATCTCAGCACTTTTCCAACCTCGATTTCAAGAGACACACTGTAACTCTGCTCCTCCTCTCCATCTTCTTTCTATCCTCGAGGTCTCATTTGCTTATTTTCCATATCGCAGGCACTGGCCCTGTTATTCAGAGAACTACTGTTTTACTTGAGTATTATCTCACCTCCTAAGACCTCTGTTTTTAAGATCTGGTTTTTTCAAGTTGAGTTGCTGTATTTTCATGCAGACATCTGCTGAAAGCATTGAATTAATTAATATAGTAGTAGCAACTAGGAAAACATGATAATCAGTTTTGTCCTCTGCCACAGTGAAATTACCAGGGCAGAGAAAAATTGTGTAGAATCTGATGGGCTCTCTGTTTTATGATTTGTTATTGGGACAATAGGTTAAATTTCTGCCTTTTCCTTCTGTTCCTCCACCTCCTTTCCCTTTACATACTTGAACCTGACTCCATCCACACATACGAAAGATGACCTTGCATATCTCATGGCGGAGGTGAGGAGTTCCATATTCCCTGCAGTCTGGCTGCTTTTTGACAGGAGATGCTAAGCTTTGTCCCTCTCCAGCTGCCAATATAGCTCATATTTGGTTGAAGCATACTAGGAAGAAAGTGTTTACCGTCTATTGTTGAAAGAGCTATTTTTTTCAGTAATGACATGGCTTTGAAGATATTTAAATGGTATTAAACCTACATCAATGATATAAATAAAGAAGCAAGTTCAGCAGTTTTTATGACACTGTATACTGACAGTATTCTAAACTGTCCACTAAACATTTTTCATTCTCCCTGGAATATCAACATACTGACTGCAATATTTCTATCAGTGTTCTTTTACTTGCTAATAATCAAATTGAAGCCATCAACCTTTTCATTTAGAACTACTTGCTCCAAAAAGTAAGCACAGCCATTTGAAACAATTTTGGAGCTATGTCAGATGGAATGTAAGTTTTAAATTGTTGAATTGTAAGACTGCCACCTCGTAAACATATCATAATGTATTTTGGTCTATTTTGGTGAACAGCTGAATAATAATGTACTTTAAAAACAGGTTGAAATGCATCTTCTAAGATATAAAGCAGAGAGGATGACTAATATGAGAACATGGCATTTCACAGCAAACCTAATGAAAGCTTGTGAAAACTACGGTATCTCATCACCACACTGCCTACATTGGCTGCAATAGTCAATACTGTATTGACTGCTAGAAAGGCTATAAGTGTAAAGCATTCCATCTCTCCTGATGAAAGTAACTTAGCTGGGTCAAAATTGATGGGTAAAAGAGTAAATATTCCAGCTTCATCAATTTTATATAACTTATTCTTGAATATTTCTTAGAATTGTGTCCCATCTCCTTGACCAAAGTAAACTTTGCTTTTCCTTCATTTTCAAAGAGCCTTTTGAGAATGATCATTAAAGTAGGAGCATATTTTTAATACATTATTTATCTGCAGAGCCCCAAAATAGAGCCTGCTTTGCCTGCATTTCTAGTTGTAAAAGCTTGAGAGGGTACAACTACTTTTAAAAGGAGTAGATTGCCTGATGAGCTGTTCTACCCTTTTTATTAAGTTATTTATTTAAAGTTGAAAATGTTTCATGAGTGCTTGCTGTTTACTTGGCTTTATATTGTTTGTGTGTGAGACAACCTTCTAAGCAGAGGGACAGTTCTGCCTGGCTCAGGCATGAAATCATTGGTGCTGTTTGCTCAACCCTGCATGCAGACAGAGCTGAATTATCCCAAAGTGCACATGCTGTCTCTCTCTCCTGCTTGCATAGAATGTTATTCAAGCACTTGTTTGGGGATGAAAAGCTCCCTTCCTGTAGTCAGCTATCATGGAGTACTATTCAACAGAGGTGCTACATTGCCTCTCACTCTTAATCAAGACCCCGTGGTATGGCACTCAGTACTCACACCCCAGGCATCAAAAAACAAACACAACTGTTCCAAAAATTTAAAGAAACCCCATACAATATCACCTACATAACCAGAAACAATGTAGTCCTATATAACCAGCTAAAGATACACTTGCTGCCACTTCAGCACTGATATCTTTCTTCTGTTGTTTAGATTAAGCTCAAAATGTAGTTGTTTAGTGACTAATTTTTGTATCATATGAAAGAGAGAAAGGCTGTGTTTGGGAATGTTCAGAATGAGATGCAAGAAAATTTTCTCATATAAGAAAATTGAAAGGGGAAATCACATGCATGGAAGTTTGTCATTTTTGTATGCAATTGGTCAGATAGGATATATAACCTTGTCTTGCACATGTTGTTTGTCACATCTCTGAATTACCAGAGCATCTACTGGAAATAATAAAACTATTATATCATCCTAGAATCACAAAAGTGAATGGAAGGAAGAGGTATGTGTGTGTAGGTGTGTACCTTCCTAGGGATTTCCTGAAAAACATTTATACCTGGTCTTTAGAACAAGATGGTTGTGAACAATTAATTCACATTACAGGTATAATATAATGGGTAGAAGTATTTGAAGTTTTATTACTGATTAAGATTCTAATTTATTATGTATAATAATCTTTAGTTACTAAGCACTGAAAAGATGGAAAGCATAAAAGACTGAAAGGACATATGGATCATTTTCTTCACAGAATGTCATATTTAACTCACAGCCTCCAGGTTGTTGGTTTATTTTTCCCCCAATGGAAAGCTAAGCATAAGGTAAGGAATGCAGATTATTATAAAGCATCTGAAAAGTTCCTTGTAAAACAGGATGAAGGTTTTTTTTCAAATTAACAACATAGCGTAATGCAAATCAACCTATCTGCCCTTATGTGGTCATTTTTACCAGGGCAATATGATCCTGAATTGAACATGAATCTTTAAAGTTGTGGTTTAATAGTGTCTTATTCACCTTTGATGCATTGTGAATTTATATTTCACATCAGTAATGAGATGCAAAACCTTTCAGGGTACTAATAAACAAAAAAGAATATTAAAATACTCTTGTACCCTACTGTATACTAACAGAGGAAATAACACAAAAAAAAATCAAAACTATCATGAGAAATATACACATAGAAATATTCAGAAAACCCATAGGAGATGTTCCAAGAAAGAACCAGAAGGGACATTTGCCTAGGAATAAAAGAAGCCTGGGGATTTAACAGATGAGTGACAGAGATGACAGCAGGTAGGAGTGGGCAGCTGAGGGGTTTGGTCTGGTGGCAAGGAGAAAAGAATTGCACCTGGTGTTCTGGGCACAAAACTTGTTGGGAAATAGATAAAACACAAAGAGGGCAGAGAGTCCAGACAGAAGAGGGCAAGGAGAACAAAACTGGAGTTACTGGAGGGAAGACGTGGCCAACTGGAAAACCTTTTCAAATCAGCACAGATTGTAAAGCAAAGGACAAGCAGAGGCAGGAGGAGGAAAAAGAAAACATAACTCTTGCAAAGACCTCCACTATTCTAGAAAGTAAGATTTTTCCAGCTGAGGAAAGAGGGAAACTGAAGCAGACAAGGCAGCAGGTAGAAGATACTTGCCAGCTTCAAGTTTCCCAGCCAAGTTTGTTTAGTATGGTCACACATGCTACTCTTGGCACCTGCCAAGTCGACCATTTATAATGGTTCAGAATTTTACTTGTTCCCTTTTCACTGCTTGAAATGATCCGGGGTCACTTGCATCAAAATGTAGTTTAGAATGTTATATGATGAGTGTCTGGAAAAATGTGAATTGTACACGTAAAATTAGGTATGTATTGAGGAGCAGCTTTTTGCCTACTACAACGCAGCTCTGCCAATGCACTTCAGGCTTGACTTGCAATACCCTGCATAAAATCAGTGCTGTCTCTCTTCAGAACAGTGACTCAGTCATGCTGAACTATGCCACCTCTGTGGCAGAATATAGTCTATTTTATCTGTTTTATAACCTTTATGACTCAGAATCCAACAGTTATCACAAAAAACAGAGCAGCTCCAAAAGCATATTTATAATGCAGACAATTTAATACACCATCATTCAAAGAGCACGTGAAATCTCAGGCTGGTACAGCAAACTATATCTTAAATAAAGACTTGCATTATTAAAAAGTTGCATCATGTTTTTCAAGATCCATGGCAGAGGACAGGAAAGGGTAAGTTTGGTTTCTTTTTCCTGCCATCGTTGCTAACCAAAACACAGGACTGGACAGCTCAGGGACCTGAAACATGGGTAGTTTTACTTTCTGATCTTGGGCTGGATTTGAGCTATTGACCTGTATCAAGACTGGTAAAAAAAGCAATGATTGCCAACTTATGTAAGTCAGTGCAAAGAGTTTGGTTGTTTCAGAACATTTCCTAGAGAAAAACAGGGTATGAATAACAAAAATAGCCCTGTCTATCTGTTTTGAAGTCAGCCAGTCTGTTTTGCAGACTGAAGGGCAGCAAACTATTTGTCTAAGCAGGGAACTACTCTGTTGTTTGTCTCTACTTTATGGTTTAATTTCACACACAGACACATGCTCCAACATATACCTGACTTGGTCTCTGTTTAAGCCAATGGTAGAGAGCAGCCATAACAACATTACTTACCAAGTCCATGAAAATTTTGTGCCACCAAGTTAGTGTTTACCTACTGTTCTTGATTCCTTAGTATCAAAAAGCAAACTCAGCTGCCCAAAGCCATTTTTGCTGTACATGGAGAAGAATTTATATCCATCTTTTACGGGAGGTTTTGAAAATGGTATTACAGAATTGTAGATAAAGGAAACTTCACAGTTCACAATAATATGACCATCATGGCTGCTCTGGTCTTCATACCTTTAGCAAAAGATATTCAGATCCTCCTGGAGAAGTAGCTTCTTCACAAACTGAATAACTGAATTTAACTCAAACTGCTAACAGAGATTTCTTTTGTGACACATTGAGCCATCCAGTGGCACAGGCTGAAAAGACTACTGCATGTATTTGTTAATGCATTTCTCCAGTGGCTTTCTTTATATCAGAGATGTATCAGTGATTACAAAAAAAACCCACAAAAACAACAAATTCAAAACAAAGCAACACCCTCCCCCCCCAAAAAAAAAAAAAACAAGCAAACAAACACAAAAATAAGCAACAAGAAAATATAAAATACCTGTTTAGTGATAACTGCAGAGACCTAAAGGTAATGAACATTTCTGTTCATTTAAGGTCAGACAGAAGTAGTCTCTTGACGTTGATTTAACAGAGAAGAGAAATAGGGAAAAAGGAAAGAAACAATGAAAAATTCCAAAAAGTAAAAGTTTAAAATTCTGGGTTGATGCTGCATATCTGCCCTCAAGTCACTTTTTTACACATCTATGCTTTTCCAAGTAGAATAGTTAAAATCAGATCTCAGTCGTTGGTCACCTGCATATTCTTGTCATACCAGCTTGAGTTCACTAATTTACCACATATCACCTCACTTTTGTCAATGCCAGAATCTTGTGATTGCAAAACAATACTTTGGTATTTGAAATAGGTAGAGATAAATATCTGTACACAGGAGAGAACCAACTACTGAGGGCTTAAATGAGCAGCAATTTAAATATAGTGAGAATTCTTTATTATTTTTATTTTTTTTAAGATTGCAAGAAGTTAAATGCTGAATAGTGGTGCTACAGCAGTGGTTGTTAGAGCTTGGCTTAGTGTGGGCAATGAAGAAAGATCATTAACAAATAAAATGGGGAGCACCTCAGGGGACACACCTACAGACAGTCTGTCACCCACTGGTTTTAACATTTCATTTCAAAATTTTAATAGATATCAATTTCTGAATGCCTAAATAAAAACAACCTCTTTCCATTGCACCAACATGCATCAGCTTTTAGTGATAAATTTAAGGCTGTAACAACATTCCTTTTCCTAAATTTTGAGTGGAAAGTATAACAAAAAAAAGAATAGCCAGAAATTACATTCTGGGTCCTAGCAACCAACAAATCTTCCAACAAAAGTAAACAATTTTAGTACCAATATTTAACTCATTACTGATGCACTGAAAGCAGTAGTAAGGCCTTATAAAAATATATATAAGAAGCAATATTATTTCTCACTAACTTCAGAAAGGACAGGACTGTTGTCCCTGGTTAATAAGGAAATGCTTCATTGATCACAAAAGCAATGTGAGTCTTCTATCATTCTAGTAAAATTTATGACATGTAAGTCAGTAAGAACTATTGTAGACTTCATGGGACTCCCTACTGTAAAATAGATCATTCCAGAATCTGGCTGTAGCTACTTTAGGATGTCATAAAGAATGAAAAGTGTTCTATGCTGGCAACAAACTAAGCACTAGTCAATGTTTCCCTTTCTAAAGTAAGCAAGTCTGTTCAACGTCCAGATGACAGAGCAGGTGTACTCCATGTCACAATGTAGAATCTTGATGTTTGTTTACTTACTGAGACAACCAGTGTTTGAAAGAGACCAGTAGCATAGATCACATCAGGATTTCAAGTTTTTGTCTGCCAAAAAATAACATAGCTACATCTTTTTGAAGTAATTGTTAGCTAGTCGGAAATATTAACTCTTGTGCAAATGTGAGAGCTGCCTTCATTACTGCTGTCATTGCATTTTTTGCTGGGAGTGTTTTGGACCAGCAGTTTCCTATGCTTCACAAATAACACAGTTGTAGTAGGCTTAGCTGTGTTCTGCAGCAGGTGGGCAGGATGAGACTGTAAATCATCTGTCCATTCATCTATCTTAGACACATATCCCCCTATTTCAGTTATACTGAGAAATTATTTCATTAGATGACTGATAAAATCATCTCTATTTATACATGGGGAATGAAAGGCCCGGGGTGCTTCCATGTTTCCTTCAGACTGGGGCTAAAGTCTGTGGTGTCCATTCCTTTTGCAGTAGTGCTCCACTCACTGGACAGACTTCCTTTATCCTCTACAGCATGTGTCCCTATCCGAGGCTCCCTATTTACCTCTGTGTGTGGGCTGCACACAGAGTGAGTCAGTTTACAGAGTTTGCCTCTTCATGTTAATTCACTTTATTCTGGATATTCAGCATGTAAGGTATTCATAGATACCTTAATGTAAATTGACTGATCCAGTCTCCAAGTTTCATAGTTGCACTATTCCTATTTCAGTGTAATCCTACCACTACCTCGAGTACTGCAATGAACTACACTGCAGCAGCCTACAGTATCCTGGGGTGATGTTAACTGTGGACTGTGTCAATCTAAAGTGAAACATTAGGGGGTTCATGTTCCCTCCAGCATGGGAAAGGACAATTTTACACAGGGTTGTTGAGCTCCTGTCAAAGAGCAGATAGCTGTGCCAGCAGTGGGAGGAGTGGCTGCATGGAGGAGATCCAAGGGTGGACAACTGCTCCCTGGGGCTGCAGAATCTGGGACTGGGGCAGAGGCACCCTCCCACTGCAAGGGCAGGTGGAGCTGTGCTGAGGCTGCTGGTTCAAACAGCCCTGAAGGCTGTGCCTGTGAAGCCGAGTAGCCCTCCCATGCCTCTGAAGAAGAGAGCTTCTGAGGGCTAAGAATCTTGTCTTTCTTTTCTTTGTTTTTTAAATTTTAAATTATCACCAATATTCCTTACCTAGTCTAAAAGCAGTAACACCTGGGCAAAAGGAGAATCTTTTCAGCAATGCTTACTGTCAAGTACATATTTATACAAAGAATTGCAGAATTTCCACATGGAGCTAAACATGTTTGGACAAGGTCTTACCAGGAATGCATCCTGTCTGCAGGCAGCTGACTGTGCAATCAGAACAGGAGCAGTCAGCTGAGAAGCTGTACCTCCTCTGATTAGTAGTGCCCCAAATGATCCTGTTCCTGAGCAGATCAGCAGTGCACGTTGTCTCTGCCTTTCCCATAGACACTGTTGATGTGCTAATGCGAGGAACATGTATGTCTTATTTGCTAGAAACCTTGCAAACAGAGAAATGATTAAACTGAAGAGGATAGGCACTAAGCTCAGCCCCACAACCCTGTTAATTGCTTAATATGGTATCATGTGTAACAGATTCTCTCTGCCATGGTAAGGGGCTCTTTGTTGGGCACTTAGCCCAGTAGCAAACACAAGCTGGTTCAGCTTCACAGGGCCCATGGTACAGTGCAGGGGGGCTTCAAAGTCTTCAGAGAGATTGCTTCCAAACAAAGTTTCTGCCTGTATTCTGAATCAGAGGGAGGTTTCTGATGGAAATTCCTGTGGACAGAAGGAGCTGCATGTTCCCAAATGGACAGTGGACAGCAACAGCCTACTCATGCTCTGCAACAGCAGTTGTGGTTGCAGCATTGAATCAATCTCTAAATTGTCAGACACTCTGAGGGTGCAAATCCTACCCCTGACAGCACCAGGGGCCACTTTTAGGCCTCTGTTTTACTTAAATCCGAGCAATCTGCTAATGCAGGCTAAGACCTGTCACCTGGCCTTAGCCTCTTACCACATTTCCTTGATGTCCTCCTTAGCCACTGCCCAGACCTCTCACGATACATGCAGACTTGAGGTACATTCACGCGGTGTGAAACTCCTTTATTCTGGCACAAGAACAACAGAGCTTTGTTGTTCTTGAAGCAGCATAAACACGTCATGTTAGTGGAGGAGCCAACACGCTGACTCCCGGGCCGGCAGCGCATCCGCAGCTGCGTTCGCGGAAGGGCAGCGGGGCTCTCCGCGAGGCGCGGTCCCGCACACCCACCCCCGCACCAGGCGAGCAGCAGCGCGGTGGAGGATGGAGCGCCCCGACCCTGCCGGAGCCTCGCCGTGCGGCCGGGCTGCAACCCGCGGCTGCCTTGCTGCAAACGCGGCGTCCTCCTGCTGGGAGCGTGCTGCTTCTGCTGCCAGGCTTGGGACTGAAGCGAAATTAAATTAAAGTCTCTTCCAGCGAACGGGAAGGTGAAGCAAACTTGGGGCTGGAAATTGGATACCGCGCACAGCTCTTGCTTGCGGATGTGTTACGCACAGGCACACACAGGCAGAGTCACACTCACCTGGGGGTCACGCAGCGGTAACACCGACGCTCCATCTGCTTACTAAGAAAGCCAACATAGTGTTAAAAAGCAGCCAGGATGCTCAGACCAGATTGGACTTTCGACAGGAAATTATCTTTTCAAATTTTGGTTGAACGATAAGAAGCTTTTAAAACTAAAGAAATGAATGATGTATGCAAAGCTGTACTTGAAATGATTCTGGTGTTGCAAATTGCCATGCTCTTACTGTGGAGCTGATGAAAATAAATGAAGCTCTGCGTTGCTGGGCTTTTTCCTCCCCCTTCTAATAAATGAAATGAAAAAGCCCCATTATTGAGCCACCTGCTTCAAATTCCTAATTGTGGTAACTGAATTCTGAAATTATTTGTTAGCTGTGTAATATCACAGGCATTAAAAATACTGAGAGGCTATTAAGTTCTTTAAAACCCAGCACTGGATAAAAAGGTGCAGCTATCTTCAGATTTTTATTTCCATGAAATAACTTTTCCAGTAGAGAAATATGTTCAAATCCTACAAGTGCATCCTGAAAAAATCCCCGTTAATTTACCAGTTAGAGAAGCTGCAAAGTAAAGACCCAGGAGAGGTCCGTTGGCATATTTAAATATTTTTTCAAATAGTGCTGTATACCATTCTGTTCCTATTTTTCTAGTATATAAATATAAATGTTTCAGAAGACAATAGAAATCACATGAAATATAAATGTAATATTTCTAATGAGCAGGTGAGTGTGTGCACATATGTATAATGCCTATAATCATGGAATCTTGCAGTGTGCCTGAACTATTGCTGCATGTGTGTATAAAGCATCTCGTTTAATTCCTAACAGTTTCTCATTTCAATAATGTTCCAACTTAGATATCCATGTACTTTTTTTTTTTTACAAATATATTTTAAAAAAGATAATTATCAGGACAAGCTAGGAAGAGCTGTTCTTGAAATATTTTTTTAATCGAAATAATGTTTCTAGTTAATACTCATTGTTTTGATCTTTTTAATGTGAAAGGACTGGAATCTGTAAAAAGATCTTCTGTAAAAAGTTGGTCCACATATACATCCTATATGGTCTTTTTTCTTTTCTTCCCACAAATACAAATATGGATAATACAAATATATATACCTGAGCAAATTTCTAGACGAGATGCAACCATTTCTCTTAGATTAACTTCTTATATG